>JANQDE010000045.1:1540454-1562995 GCA_037157785.1 Cephalotes varians
TTTTCATTAAGTACTTTCCGAGTTATGAGACTTGAAAGTTACAGTCTGAAAGATTCACTCCARCGCGATTTTCTGTCTTGCGCAAGAAATTTACAATGGCTAAATCTCGCTAGTCGCACAACGCTGTCTTCAATTACAATATCCAAGAACTTAATGATCTAGACTTAGGAACGTGTACCATAGTTTTATTCCAGAAAGCCTTGACAATTAGACCTAAATTGAATTAATCTCTCGGAGCAAGAGATTATCTGTGAGAATAAAGCTCATAGGTGAATAGGTACGCTTGAGATGGACCGTCTTTCTCCTCTTCCAATTACGCGAGATACGAAATTATGGATAATTGGTTTCACTTTCTTTCATGTCCTTTAGAAGCACTTATACCGCACGTAGAATCTTTGTCTTACTGACGGGTCTTCATGCACGGTTTTCATGCAGTGAAAACACTGGTTACTCCATTACGCATACGTTTTGAATTTCAAGAAAAATGTCAGTAAAGAATAAAAGTAATATACTGGATTTTAATGTATTCTTGAGAATAAGATTTTACTACTTTTATGTAACGAAAGAGTGACATAAAAAATAAAACAATTTCAAAAAGAATTTTTGGATTATTTATAATAAAAAAATTTAAGRGAAATAATATTTAATGCTGAAATAAACAAAATACTGCATCTATATATAAAATACTGGAACTTTTACTAAAGAAGAATTGACTTAAAAAAATCTATGAAAACATTTCTCTAGATAACTATATTTTTATGCAACAACATTTAGATACTCGCATATTGTAAAAATCGCGATTGTAATTTACTTAAATTTTATGAGGTGATCGATACGAAATTTGCCGACTAGTCTGACTTTTCTTCACCTAAAAACTTATGTTTTTATACGATTTATTAGTGGAGAATTTACATTCCTTATTCCCCATCTTCCAAAAATTCAGTTACGTTATTTAGTAACGTGTGGATACAGATTTATGTTTCTGCTTTTGATTATAATCAGTTGTATATATTTTTAAATACGAGAAATTATTTATATCTGATTCCCTCTAGTAGAGTTAAACGCAATCAAAGAAACATGACTATTAAATATATATATATATATATATATATTTATATATATATATAAATTGTACAAATATTTACGAGGTATGTGATATATCTTTATATTGTAATATGTTAGAATAAAATATAATTAAAAAATATAACTGAAATACAACTAAAAAATAATTCGATGATTCCCTTTTAAATATTCCCTTTTACTTTATTTCAAAATTTTTACACGACAAAAAATATAAATGATAAGAAAATCCATTTTTGTCAAAGTTTCTATTAAAAATAAATATATATATATATATATATATATTTGCATTTTACAAATGTATCTGCGAAAAAAAACAGGCATCATTGATTAAAATTATATTTATTATCTATAAATAATATTTAAAATAATTTATAAAGAATAATGATTTTCGATTTTTATCAATTTTGAAATATCTAATATTTATACAATAACATATTATATACATAATAATATATAATATTTATTAAAAAAACATGACTGTTTTTGGTAACATTCTGAATTTATTAAAAAACAAAATGAACTAAAATGCACTTTTTTATTATGCAAAAAATTATAATTACAATGTAAATTAAAATATGTACACGCAATCGATTTGACCATCGTTTTGCGAGAAGTTTACACTTTATTTCCATCCCCAATTTGTCCGTGTCATTATACACTTCTTTTCTGGGCAAAAAAAAGGAAGTTGCGCGAAGACGAATGAGGATATAAGAGAGCAAGCAATGACACTCATCTGGGTGTAAATATAATTCGCGGTGTCTCGCGGGTGAGTTAAGTAGTCATGGGCGAGACGGCGAGCGCGGAATAGGTCGCAATTAAGGAATCAAGTCGAGACGAAACGAGCGGCCTATACGCGTTACATCGTGGAGACGGTATCATTCTCCATTCGAAATTGTCACGATCTTTTTCTTTTTCATTATCAGTTTTCGATTAGCACAAAAGTAGCATAGCTTATCTAGGATCTTTTGGATCTTTAATAGAGATTATGATATTTTATACATTTCAGAAAATTCTCATGCAACTCTCGATATCAATCGATTAATGTATTTACAATCGACCTGACGCGAACGTGTTGCGCATCTTGTATTAAATCCGTGCAAAGAGGCTTTATGAAGACGAGTTAAAAGATTATACAAGTAGAATTAACATGAACACGATGTAGGATATTAAAAGGAGCGTTTCGCTTATTGTTATTGAATTTCTTTTCTCGCTTTTCTTAGAAAATACTTATCGCGCGCGCTTAATTTACTTAATGCAAATTAATTTTTGTTTTCTGAAAAAAACATCCATTACAACTGACATATAACATTTACATATAACAAATATATCGGTTATAACTTGATGTGTGATGCATATAGAATATGAAAAAGTATAGCAGAGAAAAATTTTGACAGTTCAATAATGCCTGACTTTTTTTCGCAGATACATTTGTAGAATGTAAATATATACATTTATTTATTTTTAAAAAAAACTTTGACAAAAATGGATTTTCTTGTCATTTATATTTTTTGTCATGCAAAAATTTTGAAATAAAATAAAAGGGAATACTTAAAAAGGAATACTTCAAATTATTTTTCAGTTATATTTTAGTTAAATATTTTAATTATTTTCTTATTTTAACATATTAAGATACAAAGATATATCACATATCTCGTAAAGTATGTTTGCACAATTTATATATACATATTCAATAGTCGTGTTTCTCTGATTGTATTTAACTCTACTAGAGGGGGGTTAGATATAAATAATTTCTTGTATTTAAAAATATATACAACTGATTATAACTGAAAACAGAAATATAAATCTGAATTGCCTTCAGTTCAAAAGGTGCATGAGTAAATTTTTGGAAGGTGGGGAATAAAAATTGTAAGATTGGTTTCCACCAATAAATCGTAAAACATAAGTTATTAAGAGAAGAAAAATCAGACTGGTCGGTAAATTTCGTATCGATCATACTTTATAAAAATTAAGTAAATAACAATTACGATTTTTACATTATGGAAGTATCTAAATGTTGTTGCATAAAGATATATTTATTTAGAAAAATTTTTTAGATTTTTTTAAATAAAATCATTTCTTCTTTAGTAAAAATTTTATGTATTTTATAAGAGTTCCAGTATTTTATATACAGATGCAGTATTTTTTTTATTTTAGCATTAAATATTATTTTTCTTAAATTTTTTAAATATAAATAATTCAAAGATACTTTTTGAAATTTTTTAATTTTTTTATGTCACTATTTAGTTACAAAGTAGTAAAACCTTGTTCTTAAGACTACATTTAAATTAGGCTTGCAACGAATATTCGACAAATATTCGGTATTCGGTCTATTCGGTCACTTTTTTACTATTCGGTATTCGGCTGAATAATAAAAAAGTGACCGAATATGCCGCATACCGAATATTTGCCGAATATTCGTTGCAAGCCTAAAAATAGGTCCATACACGAGACTTCTTTATAGTACTCATATTTAAATTAAGCACGAAATCACTCTAAAACTATTAAATATCTTCGTCGAAAAAATGAAATAGTTTCTTTACGTTGCGTATGACAAAGTGAACTAGTTGAAAGTACCCGACGCGGCGGCAAAGCGACATATCGAGAAAAAAAGGAGAAAAGTAGGGGAAGAAATTTCCACGCCAAATCTGTTGCGTCGAATATTTGCCGAATATTCGGCTATTCGGCTAGCGTATCCGACAAATATTTGGTATTCGGTTAATGGTCGAACAGACTATTCGTTACAAGCCTAATTTAAATGTAGTATATTATTTTCATTCTTTACCAACATTTTTCTTGAAATTCGAAACATGTCTGAATATTCAATAGTTATGTTTCCTTGATTGCGTCAAATTCTACTAGATGGAGTTAAACATAAATATTTTCTCGTATTTAAAAATGTATATAACTGATTATAATCGAAAACAGAAATATAAATCTGCACTAGTCAGTATTTTTAGATTCTCACTCTATCCGTTTTTTGGAAGGTGGGGAATAAAAATTGTAAATTCCCCACCAATAAATCGTTTAAAACATAAGTTGCTAGGTGAAGAAAATTAGACTGGTCGGTAAATTTGATCGTACCTTATAAAATTTAAGTAAATTATAATCGCGATTTTTGCAATATGCAAGTATCTAAATTGTTGCATAAAAATATATTTATCTAGAGAAATGTTTTCATAGATAGATTTTTTTAACGAAGTCATTTCTTCTTTAGTAAAAGTTCCAGTATTTTACATAAATGCAGTATTTTTTTTATTTCAGTATTAAATATTATTTCTCTTAAATTTTTTATTATAAATAATCCAAAAATTCTTTTTAAAATTGTTTTATTTTATATGTCGCTATTTAGTTATATAAATAATATATCTTGTTCTCAAGAATACATTTAAATCCAGTGTATCATTTTTATTCTTCACCGACATTTTTCTTTTCGAAACATATGCATAATGGGGGAACCAGTGTTTTCACTGCATGAAAACCCGTCAGTAAGACAAAGAGTTTGCGTACAGTGTGAGCGTTTCTAAAGAACGTGAAGGAAAGTGGAACCAATTATCCATAATTTTGTATCTCGCGTAATTGAAAGAGGAGAAAGACGGTCCAACTCGAACATATCTGTCCACCTATGATCTTTATTCTCACATTCTCTTGCTCCGGCCACGGGGGAAGAAATATTTCGGTGCAACTTTTAAAATGGGACCCCCTGGATATTCAATAGTTGTGGTTCCTTGATTGTGTCAAATTCTCCTAGAGGGAGTTAAACATAAATAATTTCTCGTATTTAAAAATGTATACAACTGATTATAATCGAAAACAGAAATATAAATCTGCACTAGTCAGTATTTTTAGATTCTTACTCTATCCGTTTTTTGGAAGGTGGGGAATAAAAATTGTAAATTCCCCACCAATAAATCGTTTAAAACATAAGTTGCTAGGTGAAAAAAATTAGACTGGTCGGTAAATTTGAACTTTCTTGCGTAAGACAGAAAATCGCGTTGGAGTGAACCTTTCAGATTGTAACTTTCAAGTCTCATAACTCGGAAAGTACTTAATGAAAATGAACTTCATTATGTGTTTTGAAAAGTTCTAACTATCAGTTATTAGATTCTGTAATCAAAAACAAAGTGGTCCATTTAAAAAAATTGATCTGACCTTAACGATGCCATCCAAGGTCAAATCAGTGGTACTCTCTTATGTCCTCCTTCGATCCAAACAATTTTTGTCTAAAACATTTTGTCTGAAAAAGTCTCACTGAAGAAATTCGTTAATGCAACTTTTAAAATGGGACACCCTGGATATTCAATATATAGTTGTGTTTCCTTGATTGCGTCAAATTCTACTAGAGGGAGTTAGACACAAATAATTTCTCGTATTTAAAAATATATGCAACTGGTTATAATCGAATACAGAAATATAAATCTGTATAAACACTTAATTAAATATAATTATGTAAGGCTATCTAACGATTCTTGAATTTTTGGAAGGTGGGGAATAAAAATTGTAAATTCCCCACCAATAAATCGTATAAAACATAAGTTGTTAGGTGAAAAAAATTAGACTGGTCGGTAAATTTGATCGTACCTTATAAAATTTAAATAAATTACAATCGCGATTTTGCAATATGCGAGTTTCTAAATGTTGTTGCATAAAGATATAGTTATCTAGAGAAATGTTTTCATAGATTTTTTAACGAAGTTATTTCTTCTTTAGTAAAAATTCCAGTATTTTAAACATAAGTGTAGTATTTTTTTTATTTCAGTATTAAATATTATTTCTCTTTCTTAAATTTTTTTATTATAAATAATCCAAAGATTCTTTTTAAAATTGTTTTATTTTATATGTCACTATTTAGTTACATAAGTAGTAAAATCTTGTTCTCAAGAATACATATAAATCCAGTATTATTTTTATTCTTCATCGACATTTTTCTTGAATTTCGAAACATATGCGTAATGGGGGAACCAGTATTTTTACTGCATGAAAACCCGTCAGTAATACAGAGTTTACGTGCAGTATGAGCGTTTTTAAAGGATGTCAACGAAAGTGGAACCAATTATCCATAATTTCGCATCTCGCGTAATTGGAAGAGGAGAAAGACGGTCCATCTCGAGCGTACCTATCCACCTATGGTCCTTATTCTCACAGACGATCTCTTGCTCCGGTCATGGGGGATTAATTCAATTTAGGTCTAATTGTCAAGGCTTTCTGGAACAAAACTATGTTACACGTTTCTAAATCTAAATCATTAAAATCTCAGGATCTTGTAATTAAGGATTGCGTCGAAATTAAGCCGTTGGTAAATTTCGTGCGCAAGACAGAATATCGTGTTGGAGTGGACTTTAGATTTAAAACCAAAGTAAATTATATAGTCGCAAATTATTTTCTTATCTTGAGTATCACGAAAATTGGAAAACTGTTTACGTGTAGAAATTTCCTTGCTATAATACAAAGATATTTTACAGAGGCATTTTGAAATATACATGTATCTGAACTTCTATAAAGGAAATTGTTTCATACATATTTAAAAAAGAATAATTAAAACGATAATTGTTTTAGCGTGCAGCTCATTTAATTATAGCATATAAACAATAAATTATAAATATTCTTTGCACTATTACTATACTATTTTACATTTCTTAATATAATTCTAGTTTAACATAGTACAATATATGCGATTTAACTAGTGGATGACTAGTGGATGTTATTAAAATCAAATTTATATTCTAATTCTAATTTTTATATTCTAATAGTCTTTTTATTCTAATTCTAAGTCTTTATATTCTAATTTTAGTTAGTATAAATTATCTGTGTACATGTTATATATTAATCATTATTAATTTTCTTGATATTAATAAAATATTCTAAATAATTATTGAAGATTAACTATTTTGATATAAATTAATAAATAAAGCGATATTAAAATTTTTTGATTTTTCATAATACATTTTTTTCTCATTTTCATTCAACGAATTTGTACTGTCTATATATATGTATTAATCACTCATTAAAAATAAAGTGAATTCTGATCGAACTCTGTCGGAAAATGCTTGTTCAAATATCGTTATCTAAAAAAAGAAGAATTAAATTTTACATGTATCTGTGACACATAATTAATTAATTATGCCCACACTTTTTGCATTTCAGCACACCAGCATATGATTACGCGCCGAATCCCGACAAACAATGGATACTCCAAGTTACTCAGAAGATGCAGCCCATTCACAAACAGTTCACAGATCTCTTAATGACAAAACGATTACAAACCTTGCAAAGCGTTGATGCTGCTGTAGATAGGGTACGCATTACTTAATAACATTTGCGCAGAATTATTTATAGAAAGTTTAAAATTTATAATAGAAAAAAATCTGATTACAGTAAAATATTAATACATATCATTTCTGGAAAAATGTTTTTAATGAAAATGTTTTAATCTATACTTTAATAAAATGTATTACGTGTACAATACATTTGTCTTACAATAGATTTATCAAGAATTGAAGGATCTGGGTGAACTGGATAATACGTATATTATTTATACATCCGATCATGGATATCACTTGGGGCAGTTTGGACTTATAAAAGGCAAAAGCTTCCCCTTCGAGTTTGATGTACGGGTGCCGTTTCTTATTAGAGGTCCTGGTATCGAACCTGGTTCTATGTAAGTTTCTCAATATTTAATTTTAGGCGTTATGAGGGCGTTTAATTGGAAATTCGATTTTTTTCGACTTTTTAAATTTTGATTTAAAAAATGTTTTTTTTTTCGATTCCAAATCGCGGAAAGCCCGAATTATGTTATGTTCGTGGACTATGAAACTGAAATTGAACTTCGAAAAAACAGACGATATCTGGAAAAGCGATTAGCATTTTTACAAATTTAAATCGATTCTCTCGGAAAATGTTATAACCTTATAAAAAAATTTTTGAAATTAGAAAGGATTTATAAAATATTAATTAAATTTTCAGACTGATTTAACTCATATAATTATATTAATTATATTAATTGTAAACTGATTAAAAAACATAGAAAGAACTCATATTCTCTATTTTTTTCTCTATTTTTCATTGTATTTTTCTAGTTATATTTGATATATATTAAATTTGAATTATTGTTAAATCAGTCAAATGATAAGTATTTAAATTCTTTTCACTTTCTTCTCTTAGATAAAGTTAAACTTATTTCTTACAACAACGTTATAATAAAATTTTTAACTGTCTTAACATCTGTAGAATATCTCCAGTAGTAAGTAAGTAAACATCAATAAATGTCGAGAGATCGTTAAACTTTCTTTACGTCAAGTAGTTAGGACGTTCTGAAAGTACAGTCATATAGCTATAAGAGGTTTATTGGACATATGAAGTTGCGGCGATCATTATAATGCTGTTACCCGTGAAACTTTTATACGTTGGAAATTTCGTTGGAAACTCGTCCAAGAACAAATAAATGTCGAAAAATGTGTAAGATCCGGTATTGAGTCGCAATGAAACATCCGCATAACGTTGCAGAGTAGACGACATAGTTTTGAACATCGATCTGGCGCCGACGTTCCTGGATATCGGCGGCGTCGAGACGCCGCCACAGATGGATGGTCGTTCCTTCAAGAAACTCTTTCTTAAGTGAGTACGTCGACAGTTTTTTCTCGAGGTCGTGCACTTCAAGCTCACCATGTTGTTGCACTTTAATAGCATCTACGTGATTAGAAATACACGAAAATCAAATATATAAAGTGTATTAATACAAAAAATGTACATGTGCTCTCATATCTTAAATATTTTCTCTCATTTTTGGTTGATATCATGCAGAATGTCATTACAAAAATTTCATAAAATTCAAAAAATTGTTTACTCGTTTACTTATATTAACAAGGTGTACGACTTCGCAGTTATCTAGTAAAATAGATTTACTGAGTATTTTACTAAGAATGTTCTTGATGAAATTTTTTTTTAACTGAGATTTTTTTAGTAAGACTTTGTTTAAAAAATTCGATTATCTTATTTCTTCTTGCTGCTGGTACATAACTTGAATACATAGCTTGAATATTAGTACATTGACCTCGAGATCTTGATCATTAATTACGACGCGTTATGTCGCATGATTCCCACGATGAATTCTCAGTGTAATAATTTTCAATTGCATTTTAGAGCTTAACGTTCTTAGATGTTCAACTTTAATGCGGGTCACATAATCGGATTTCAATCCGTACTGAGCTAAAATTCCTATTTTATAACTTTATTAATTTGTCAGAACTTTCTAACTCGGTTGGACGAAGTTACGTTGTTAAAATGCCCTCTTTACAGCGTGACTTTTGCTGGTTTTACCTCGTAGCGAGTTAAAATCTCCGTCATGTAGCTCTATTAAATTATTATAACAGTAATAATCCCGTTATCGCGAAGCGCAATATTTTTTTCGAAGTAAACCTCCCGCGTCGTATCGATCTCGCTTGCGAGTAAAGCCTGTTACAGTAGCAAACACGGCAGAAGGTCGAAGTTCAAGTGGCCCGACACATTCCTGATCGAGTCCTCTGGCCGCCGTGAGATTCCGGAATCCATCGTTGAATCGAAGACGCGAGAAGCTAGGAAGCAAAATGCCACCCAGACCAAGCGGCCGTCGAGCTCGACGACAGAAGAAGAGGACGATGATATCACCGAGCCAGACGCGGAAGCTGAAACAGAGCATCGATTTATAGAAAATGACACCGGAAGCGATCAGGATATCTCCGATAGCGAGGATTTTGAGGACTCGATGATCGATGAAACGAGTGAGTCATCCGCTTAAAGATTTAGTCTACTACTATCATCGTGGTGATTATCTCTTGTTTAGTTATCAATGGCAGTTCTTTGAAAATATTTTTTGCGATATGTGATTACTTCTACAAAGCACGTTTGCGTAGTAGAATGTAGATTAGATGTGTCTTAGTCGAATAAATGATCGAGGCTCTAATAACAATATACAGATGGAGATAATCAATTGCATAATTAATTTACATTACATTCGGATTATTCGAATTTGTGAGTCGATGAGATTGTTTAATTCATGATTGTTAAATTCATTACATTGCAAGTTATTCTTAATTTAATTAAAATTAGTTAAGTCGAAAACAAAAATTATCGCTGATTTTATTCTTTCTTTTATCTTACTTTTGTTGTTAGAAAAATTTGATTAGAAAGCTAGCTAAGTATATTGTAAAATGGCTATTTTAATCCGCTCACGAATGCATGTATTGGAAGCGTCGGGACGGGGCTCGCGACATTGATCTCACGAGAATCCAGATAAATAGATCCGTTGGTTCGACGACAAGAGCAGATGCTCCGGGCGCACGTTAGCAGCGTTATATTATAAAACCTACCGTTACGCCAGATGCTGTGCGTCGCGTATTACGCGTACACGCGCGGAGGAACAAGTTCTTTCCCTGCATTAGCATAAATACCCGGTCCTCGGGATCGAGACGGGGCGCATGCCTCCTCCTTTTATCCTCCTCTCGAGATTATCGGGAGACGACTTTGTCGCGAGGGTAGGTATTTTCGGCGATAAACGTGATGCTGGTAAAAGCAAAACGTTATATACGAACGTTATCGGTGATGATGTTTCCTCCAAACGCACAGGAAATCTCGCGATCTCGCATGAAAAACTGGATCTATATTCTTGAATCTATATCGCACACGAAAATCTGTAATATACATAATGTAGACTATTGCATTTTTGTATATGATATTTTTCGAGGCTAAGACTCCAGTATCCCCTATTCTGTAACGCTTTACAGTGTCCCTTTAAAAAATCTTTTTCAAAGAT
Source organism: Cephalotes varians (assembly GCA_037157785.1). Taxonomy (NCBI): domain Eukaryota; kingdom Metazoa; phylum Arthropoda; class Insecta; order Hymenoptera; family Formicidae; genus Cephalotes; species Cephalotes varians. Next base: position 1,551,322 of record JANQDE010000045.1, read on the forward strand.
TTTCACGCAAGGAAACGTACGACGTTCGAAGTTCTAAGCCCGCTTGATTTCGGTTTTTTTTTTTTCGCTCGCGATAGAATCCGCAGTAACATTTTCCTTGCGTCGTTGCGGACATCAAGCTTCGAGAAAGCCGAGTTCTGTTGCTTCAGTACCGCGTTATGTTTATCTTTACGGATGTCTGTTTGCATATGAAGTCGTCATATCGATCTCTCTCTGTGGCTCCATGTTTTTCAGATAATATAAACCGCTTTACATCCGTTTTCGTTAGAGATCAGCGCTTTCATTAGAGACCTGTAACTACTTTCTCGAAGAGCGATACAATACTTCCTCGAAGAACGATGCAATAAACATCGATATTAATATTAACAATGCCATTTATATTGAACGAAAACTTCAAGACATATTTTTTTTATTTTCGTCAAGATTTCTTTAAAAATAGTTGCCATTTCTCAATTTTATAACACATTTTGTAAACACGAGTCCGCGTGTCGAGGAATCTGATTAACAAAATTAAGATTTTTCATTGCATGCATTTGTGTCTCAGGCGCAGACCCACATCTCGACAATAGGGTGCATCCGATGCACACGCCCTTCGCGACGAAACACGAGCGTCTCACGGCGGAGTGCTCGCGACCGGAAGCGCAGACCGATTGTCTTCCCGGACAGAAGTGGCGATGCGAAAGGGACGGGCACCGCTGGCGACGGCACAAGTGCAGATATGCGGCACCTCCGCCGCCGCAAAGGGTGTCCAAGAAGTGCGCTTGTTTCACCCCTAACGGCGTGATCTACACGAGACTCGAGTCCAACGATTACGACGGGCAGAGATATGGTTTCACGAGGGATCGCCGACCTGTGGATCCTTATGATGATACGGAGGGATACTTCGCCAAACGAGGTGATTCTAGCTATTATTATTCTGTATTTATATAATCTATCTATATAATCTATAAAAAAATAGAAATTTCTTAATAAAGATATTTCCTAATAAATTTGAGATCGACTTAGCATTCTACGTATCTCTTAAATTATTGAGATAATTGTATGAAATGAATTAAATTAAAATTAAAATAAATGAATTAAATTAAAATAATTTGATATAGGCAAGCGAGAAGTATCGAACGATGTCATATCAGTCGAGGAAAGTAGTGAAGAGTCTGATAGTGACATCGACTTGGATGATAGAGACAGACGCGCGATTGACGAGGAAGACGACGATAATACGATGCAGGAGTTAGATTTGCGGGAGAACGGGGAATATAAGAAAGATCTTGAATTGTAAATAATTATCAAATATCACAGAGTTTGAAAGAACTTTTTATCATGAGATCTATAAATGACATGCATTTCAGAAACGGTAGCAACACAAGAATTGAAAACACTGATGAAACTGACGAACTAGATAAATACATTGTCGATTATTTGGATTATGGCTATTCGATAAACGACTTTGATTCCACTTTAGATAAGATTGTTAACGGTCGGTTAAATGTGGATGACGTAATAAAAAGGCATCGGAGGGTACGGAGAAGTGTCACGAAGAAGGATACTATAGAGCACGTCACCAAGATTATGGAAAGCATAGAGGAAGAACTAGATGACTTAAAGGTAATGCTTGATAAAGCGTTGATTTTGTGCTAATGTCATTTCGTGTATCGAATATATATAAGTTTATCATTTTAGCAAACTCAAGTTCGTCACTTATCGTCCGAGATAGGAAAATCACTATCGCCAAAATGTTTGGTTTTACCAGAAGGGGGTGTGAATTGTACCCAAGCTATATATCAAGATCCTAATGAGTGGCGAATATCCAGAAGAGAGATCGAGCAGCAAATTCGAGAGATGCGATTACAATTGGAAACGTTGAAAGTAAATTGTACAAATATCTATTAATATATTATACAGTAATCATAATATAATGTATACATAGCGCTTTTAAATAAATTTTGTGACAACGTCCATATATTGCAGGAGATTCGCCGGCACCTAATGATCAAACGACCACAATTTTCGGATAACGAGGAGAAACTTGCTGATGCAGAAGAAACTCGCGGTTCGCACAAAGCTCACCATCATTCTCTAAAGGGACACGCAAGTCGCCATCATAAAAAACACGATAAAATTGCTCATACTACAGATTTTATTACGAATACGACTACGCAGTCTGTTACAAAGATTAATACTACTCCGAGCGATGAAAAAATATCGACGACGGAAGAGAAGCCCGACAAATACAGTTCAAGTTCCATCGAAACTTCTACAACGGAGATTATTGCTGAAACATCAGCGACGACGATTCTAACGACAGTGAGACCAAAAAAACCGCCTCGTCGTCAGAAGATTAAGGAAACATCTATGAACAGAACAGAAATCGAAGAGGATAAGCCGCAAAGGCGCAGAAAAACCCATCACCATCGTAGAAACAATACGTTGCTTACGAATAGCGTACATGATGACGTCCCGCGTGTAAATACAACTTATGTTACCAGCGACGTGACATTATCAACGCAAAATCCTACGACTCACGAGAGACATAATCATAAATTTATGACTGTTCCTGCTACTACGATCACGGAAGTAAGTACTGTGATACAAGGAACCCAGTATTCAGAAGTATCCAGTAACTTTAGCGAAGATCATACTACGGAATCAATTGCAATTACTGAATCCGGAACGACTATAACAATGACTTCGACACACATGACAGAACTGTCAAAAACTAATCCAATCGATAAAAGTTTCACTCGACCTCGAAATATATCCATCATGTTATCGACGACTACACCGTCAATGAAGAAATATCCTAAGGTACAAAAGAACAAGACATCAGGTATTCTTGGACCAGCAAGGATCGATGTTACTATTCTTGAATCTCCCGATAGAAAACACAAACAAGGTACCATTATGAATCTTGATTAGGTCTAATTTCTATTTTTAAAGAATATTTTTCATATAATTTTTGCCTTAGCTATAACTACAACCAGTAACAACGGTCGTCTGCCGCCAATGCTAAACACTCCATTAGAAGCTCGACACAAATGTTATTGCGAGCCGGATATAAAGAAAGACGAGAAGGAGCTCGCTAGGGAAGAGAGACGAAGATTGAAGGAAGAGCGTTTAAAAAAGAAGGAACGAAAACTCAAAAAGAAGGCTAAGCTGGAAAAGGAATGTTTGACGGAAAAAATGAACTGCTTTGAGCACGATAACGATCATTGGCGTACTGCACCTCTGTGGAATGCGGGACCATTTTGCTTTTGCATGAATGCTAATAATAACACGTATTCGTGCATACGTACAATCAATAAGACGCACGATTTTCTTTACTGCGAATTTACTACAGGATTAGTGACATATTACAATTTAAGACTTGGTACGTATGAAAGAAATTTCAAGGAACATGATCTCACAAAAGAATAATTGATATTATCTTAATTTTGTCAGATCCATTTGAACAATGGAATAGAGCGTCATCTTTGACATTTATTGAAAGATCTTATCTGCACAATCAATTGGAGCACTTGAAGGGATGTAAAGGTACATGGGATTGTACAGTTGGTAGCGCTAAGGAGGCTATGCCACAAATACAGCAACATCAACGATACATTTCGAAAAGAAAATATAATGATGCATTCGGTACGTTTTATAAAGAATTTATTTATACGTCAAACACTAAGAATCCTATAAATTATTTTAGCAGAAGATATGTTTGTACCCTCGGCGTTACAAATTATACGCGAAAGTGAACTTGGTAGTCCACCCAATAAAAGACGAAAGAAGTTGCAAAAGTAAGTACAGAGATATTTCTAAATATTTAAAATAATTAAATCAAATATAAATTTAATATCAATATCATTTTTGTTTCAGTTGGAATAGACGTAGTAGAAGCTGGCAAAGTAACTGGCGACATCATCAAGATTCAGTAAATCCTCGACGTCATGGTTATAGACATCAATACTGATTTATTATATTTTTTTACGCTTCAACAATTTCGTGACAAATTGCCTTAAGTACATTGATTTCGCAATGCATTTAGTAACCTAATTTATTTAGTAATAAAGAACGAAGAGATCGAGCTTATATTAGCTGATATTTAAATTAATAATAACTCGATTTTATTAGATCTTTGTCATCCACATTGTGCATGGTTTCAATACATTTTATAGCGACTGTCGGATTTAACTGTAGAAATGTCATATGCACTGTGTGGAGCACATTTACAAATATATAAAATATGTAATTTTTATATAATTTATATAAGTTTTATATAATTAGGACTATGAATAATTAAAAACGTAGTTAGATAATTTTGTTTTATTTCATAAATGTTTTTATAATTTATTCGTTTTTTAAAGAAAATATTTAGTGAGAAAAATAATTATATTGATAATTATATTTAATAAGAAAAATAATTATGCAAATAATTTTAATTATGGTTTGAAATATACGTATCACGATTAATCGCATTTGTTTAAAATTTAATAAATTAAATAAATTTGACAATAATATTATTACTTTCCTCACTGTTAACACACATGTCGATATCAATTAATGTCAATATACATTTTCGCTAAAAATTTCTTATTACGAAAAGTATGTATTAGAATGTTATTACTGAAATCAGCTGTGTAATAGAAGACTGAACGCACAACGAAAACTTTATCTTCCCTTGCCAATTGCAATTTTTCTGCAGTGTATTATTTATGTAACAATCAGAAATGTTTATCAAACGCTGCCAATTTTTTTAACTCTCTTATTGCCTTTATATGACAAAATATATACATATCCTTACATAATGCACTGCCAAAACATCGATGTTCTTGGTAATCTTGATATTGATTCTAAAGTAAAGATAGGTGATTTAAGCTTTAGTTGAATTTTTAAAATTATTCGAAACCTATTACACACCGTAATTACAAACTTTTTATTTAGGATTTTTATTTAGGATTTTAACGTTCTTTTAATTTAACGATAAATATTATATTTGTCGCCATATTATTTTAATAGTATTTTAACAGCTGTTTTAGTGTAGCAGAATGATTAGTAACACATAACATATAAGGAAAAGTAGAATACTGGTATATATTAATATAACTAGGAAGAAATAAAGATAAACACGATATATGTATACATATTTTAACACATATACAGATTTTGTATTACTATATAATTTTTTTTTAATTATTTATATTTTTGTGTATATTATATGAATTTTTTTGCTAACATTGCGATAGTTCATAAATTTAGATTATTTGTTTGAGATAAGAATTTAGAAATTCATATAGCTGCAGTTAATCCTTCAACCAGCATTCTATCTTTCCTAAAGAACTCTGCATTATATACTAAACTGTTATTCACTTATTTTTATCAGAAAAAAATGTAATAATAGGAAACAATGTATTTGAATCTAGAATTTAGAAGAAAAAAAGATTGTCTCTGTGGTATATTATTCTCTTTATATAGAAAATATTAAATTAAAAACAATTATTTAGTTATTATAAAAATGTGTATGAGGGTGATTTGAAGAATAATTTGGTTTAATATTAAAGATAACAATTTTAGTTTCATAGAGTACTTTACTCTTCATAATCCCCTCGAAGCTCAACGCATTTCTCCCAACGTTTCTCCAGGTTCCTGATTCCCTCCTGGAAGTGGATTTCTTCGAGATCCTCAAAATAATTGTTTATGGCCTCTATCGCTTCTTCATTCGATCCAAATCTCTTTCCAGCCAGAAAAATTTTGAGTTTCGGGAATAGATGAAAATCTGAGGGAGCTAAATCAGGCGAATGTGGTGGATGCGGAAGAATGTCAAATTTCAATTCGGTGAATTTTTGCTGAACGGCAATATTTGAATGCATCAGTGCATTATCATGATAAAACAACATTTTTTTCTTGACCATTTCAGGACGTTTTTCCGCAATCGCTGTCTTTAACTTCTCCAAAAGTGCTTCGTAGTAATGTCCAGTAATAACTTTTCCTTTCTCAAGATAGTAGATCAGGAGAATTCCTTTCGCATCCCAAAAAATTGACGCCATCACCTTTCCAGCCGATGATATGACTTTCGCCTTTTTCGGAGCCGTTTCACCTCGCTTAGTCCACTGTTTTGATTCAGGTGTGTAATGGTGAATCCAAATTTCATCCATGGTCACAAAACGCCGTATGAAATCCAGTGGATTCTTCTTGAACACCTCCAAACAGTTGGCTGATGTTCGCATACGAACTCGCTTTTGCTCTGCAGTAAGCAAACGCGGCACCCATCTTGTGGAAAGTTTTTTCATATTCAATTCATTATGCAAAATGAAATGAATTCGCTCAATTGAGATGCCCGTGGCTTCTGCTATCTCGCGCATTTTTATTTGCCTATCAGACAAAACCATATCATGAACTTTATTGATAGTTTTTGGCGTAACAACTGTTCTCGGACCTCCAGAACGTGGAGCATCTTTGATACTTGTTCTGCCACGTTTGAATTCGTTTACCCAAAGTCGAACGCTTTCATAACAAGGACACGAATCACCCAATATAGGAAACATCCTTTCATGGATTTCCTTTGCTGTTTTCCCTTCCAAAAAAAAGAATTGAATCACACCTCGAATTCCAATTTTATCCATGTTGCACTGAGATATCACTCGAAACACTTGTCAAACAAAGAACTAATGGCGGTAAAAGAAGGAGAATTATATGATCACATATACAGTTTATGCCCTCTATGAATATCCGAACCAAGTTATTCTTCAAACTACCCTCATATATAGATGTAATGAAAAGTAGATAAATAATTTATACATTTAATTGAAATTGAAGAATGTTGAAATTTATTGAAAAAATTTGATATATTCTTGATATTTTCTTGAATTTTTTATGTATTAAATTCTGTAATAAAAGTTACTTTTCAGAAAAATCATATATTTAATTCAAATAATAAGTTTTGTTATCCTTTTGCTAATTTACGATGGAACATCCTATCAAACATTCAAGAAAATTAAATATCAATTGGATCATCTAATTCACTGTAAGTTTCAAAGATGTTAGCAACATCATTATGATTTTTGTTTGATTTACTGCTATCTTGCAAATTGCATTTATCTTCAATTTTATGATTATAATTAGAATTCGTAGAATATAACTTCTCTGTTTCCTCGGCAATATCTTCACTTCCAAAATTACGATCTTCTATAGTATCTTCAAAGTTACATGAATCATTATTTACGGCATTACATAGAGATTTCTCACTTGTTATCATATCTTCATGAATATCATTAGAAGATATATCTTCTGCATCAGATGGAGTTTCTTTGTTTGGCGAGTCTAGATATCTTGCTCGTTTACTTTTAACAGGTTTATCAATATCTGATTCTTGAGTAATGCTTGTAGTATTACAATCATTGCTGTTCTCAGGACGTAAGAAAAATGATGTGTCATTTGTCTTCAGATAATTCAAATGTTGAACGTGAAGACGACAATCTTTGCCAGATCCTTGGAAATATATCTAGAAATAAAAATAATATGATTTAATCAAAATATTTAAGAATTTTAACAAATTATTTTCATTCGTCATCGTTAATAAATTTTTGAACATGTACCTGTTGTATAGATTGCTTTGCATTACACAACTTGCACTGCCATTTACGTGCTTTTTTTACTATATGTACCTGTAAAGATGCAAAAGAAATGATTTACTAAAGATTGTAACAAACACTACTGTTAATGATATTCACTTTAAGCTTACTTGGTACATTTTGCAAGAATAACAACATAAAACATTCATATCTTGTGGCATTTTTGAAAATATAATTTGGAAATTGCAGAAATTATATATGCCTCAAATTTAATTATGATTTCTACTAAAGAAATGATATGACGTAATATAGTCAATTTAAAATATTAAGAATAAAACGGGATACACACGAATACGCCTAAAAGCAAAAATCAATTCTTAATTTTTTTTATTTCTTTATACACCTTATACATTTTTTAAAGTGTACATGCTATTTTAATAACGTTTTATGTGTGAGATATATTATTAAACGTTAAAAAAAATTAACGGCAATTAAAATCTGGACATTTACTATGCACAGATGTTGCTAATATGTTTCATATAATTTACTCCAATTCTATTGTGCAATTTGGCAGAGATTCTGCAAGTTCTCTTCTAAGTGAAGTTTTATCCTCCAGATATGGCATACCAGCAAGCTTCAGAGTCTTTAGATTTCTGTAAAATAGAAATTCACACAATATTTAAATTACATAATTTAACAAACATTGAAAATAATATTCTTTAATATGTAATATAAAATGCTCACTTGAGATTTTTTAAACTGCGCACTCCTTGATCAGTTATACTCTTACAATCTTTGATTTCAAGAGTAGTTAGGCTATCCTTCACCGCTGACAATAATGGCAAGGCGGCGTTGTATAAGTAAAAACAACGGATGAGTTTTATCTCGTCGATATATCTGCAACCAACTAAATTTCTAAAAGTTTTGATCTGGAATTCTGGAAATTTCTATAATCTCTTATAAATATTAATTAATGACACGACAAATGTATAAGTATTTATTTGTAATATAATTTTCTTAATACAAAAAACAGTTTGCAATGTTCTCTGTTACGATATCAAACATAATACATATTTGATTAGTACCTTGGACTCTTCTATCTATAATGAAAACTTTAAATTAATAATCTAATTTCAAATTATGTTATGTGTACATGTATATCAAATATACAATACTGTATCAAGAGTTTTCCGTTGCAACATGTATTGTCAAACGTTATAATTAATTTATCACACATTTATGACACTAACCAAGATATGGAAATCCTATATGTGTTATTCCAGAGTCTGTAGCGTCTATTGCTTGAATGTAATATCGATTTTCTTCCGATAATAATTTATTGTAATCTTTCAAGTGCTTCGAGAAACCTTTCCATCTAACACTGGCACCATTCTTTAAGAGCCACTCGGCACAAGCACGGTCTGGGCCAACCGATTGAATTCTTTCGTGGTCAACCCTCAAAATAATTATTATCTTAGAAGTTGTACGTTAGCAACATCGCAATACAATGAATTTTGCCGAGTACCTATTAAATATTATAGTTAACCAATAGAAAAATTCTCTATTAGGCACTTTTCTGCAACAATTTGTGGCGGCTAGTAGCCCGTTTAACATCTATAATACACAATATTCGTAATATAACAAAAGTAATTATATAGCAAGTAAATAAGCCTGCATTCTATACATCTATCATCTCGTTGTTTCGTAGAAATAAAAAAGAAGCATCAAAAACACAATTCGAATTAAGCATTCTTCAAAACGTTCAAGAAATGATACAACAAACGGTTAATCATATCATTGAAAAATATGTAATGATATATCGTACGTGTAGCATCATCGTGCCTTCAATTATTATAATCAACTGTGCACACTTGCAACAATACAGGAAGATTGAACCACTTACTTGGATCTTGCATCACAGAGAAGCCTAAACAATCGATGTGTACGTGTTTTAGATGGAACCAGTGGCTACGTAGTGCTCATTGTGCACGTTCGTGCACATAGCGGCGCCAGTGAATGAGTTCTGTCGGAGAGAAACCCGAGAGAGGCCACGTCGCCATTTTACGTGAAACGCCTTTCCTGGTACAGCAGCGCTACCTGGATCCATTTTTGAGTTGGCAGAAAACTACATGGCCATCCACGAACCAGCCGTTTATCATACACTGAAAAGTGGATGATCCTTAGAACGCGTATTTCGCAAAATTTATTTGGCCGAAAATATATTGCGCGAACGAAGCGAAGAAGCGATATTTTTCAATATTGCAAAACTGCTATTAAATCTACAATTTCAATTAGCATATTTAATTTGCATTGTAATGCGAAATAATAAACGCTTTATAAGGCAAACGCATAGCATATATTTATTATTAAATGTGAAAAACATATGAATGCAAAAGTATAAAGAATAACACACAAGTACTTCTACTTTAAGACTTTTATCTAATAATAAATTTCTTTTTTGTCTCTCTATGAACTATGTTACGTCATACTTTTTGTATTTAAAATTGGTATATAATTATAAAAGACGTTGAGGCGAAAAAGAGAAAAGATAAAAAGCATAAAAAGTGCAGATACAGGGAACAGTAATCCGTGCGTTTCGAAATGCAGAAACGATATACTCTGTTTTGGATAAAATAAATCAAAAATCAAAAGAGAAAAAACCGAATGAATCGAATATCAAAAGTAAAATAATATTCATGTACCACTCTCTTCTTAATACAGTATGCACTAAGACTAAGAAAACAATTTTTTAAATCTTATTTTATTATAAAATTTATACAATAAATTTTCTATTAAACTTTTAATTTTGAAATGCATTTCATATATATTTGGGTATATAATAGTTGCTGTTTAATTAAAATTATTTTTATGCTCTATTCACAATCAGATGCTAATTTTTTCAAATCTTTTTCAGAGAAACGATAATAGTGCCATTGTTCCTTGGATGTTAGATCAATGGCTCCACATATTTTGTAAAACTCTTGCGCTGGATTCCACTTGAGAACCATAAAGTCCAGTTTGTGACAATCATTCTGAATTGCTTCCTGCAGATTTCATAATTAGATACATATCGCATATGCGATCTTACCTATAAAATGTACCTTTGCGACTGCTTTTAGAAGCTTGCTGCCAACATGTTGCCCTCGAAAATCTGGCGTCACATAAATATCTTCCAGATACATAGACTTTCCACACCATGTGGAATAAGTGTAATAAAACAGTGTATATCCAATGACCTTTTCATTAGATGTTGCCACGTTACAGAAATATAGTGGTTGTCCATCGAAGCCATCTTTTTCTAAGGCTAAAAAATTTGTATCATAAGATATTATTTTAGAGATACTTCATAACATAATATATACATATAAACATAAATCTCACTCTTATAATCAATTTGTGGTCCGTCAGGCATCTTTTCATAGTCTGCCAATTCCTGCAAAATATTGATATTTTTATATTGTCTAACATTTTTATTGGTTATCAACAAAAATTAAACCTGTATGAGTCCTCTGATGGCTTCACAATCTTCACGTTTAGCTCTTCGTACAATTATTTCAGACATTATCAATAACGAATATAAGTTCCAGCTTCAAATATCACAATAAATGTAAATATTTCAAAAGTGTTGAGAATAGTGTTAACAGAAAGCAAACGATAATTCTGTGAATGATGACAATCTGAAACAATTTAGAGTAAGATCAACATAAACGTTTTGAAGTATTTGAGTGACCAATCAGAAGAAAGAATTTTACTAATTGACCAATCAAAGAATGCTTCAAAGCATTTGTAGCATCAAATTGATCGTACTTTTCTAATAGAGATCTTACATAATTAATAATACTGTTATAAATATTGATCATATAACTGATTGTGCGTACCTATTATACAGGGTGAGTCATCTGAATCTATCACCTCCAATAACTCGTTTGGGTGGCCAGGTATCGAAAAGAGTTTCATATAAAAGTTGTATAGTTTCGAGGGGGAACCAAAATGGCGTACCTTTCAACTTTTGGTTTTGACCGGAAGTGGGTTACTTCAACCGGAAGTGGTTTTTTTAAATAGAACCCCCTACATTTTATTGTACATTTTTATAGCTTATCTCGAGAGCTTTCCAAAACACT
>JANQDE010000441.1:52987-73327 GCA_037157785.1 Cephalotes varians
ATGAGACCAATTAATTGGTTTAAAGAAAATACATTAATCAAAAACAAGATATTTTACATTTTGTATCAAAAAATTGTTAACTTCAAACCTTTATAACTCAAAAAATACTTAATGAAAAAATGTTTTATTATAGTGTTTTGGAAAGCTCTCGAGATAAGCTATAAAAATGTGCAATAAAATGTAGGGGGTTCCATTTTAAAAAACCACTTCCGGTTGAAGTAACCCACTTCCGGTCAAAACCAAAGGTTGAAAGGTACGCCATTTTGGTTCCCCCTCGAAACCATACTACTTTTATATGAAACTTTTTTCGATAACCTGGCCACCCAAACGAGTTATTGGAGGTGATAGATTCAAATGACTCACCCTGTATAAAAGAGATGTTCTTGACCTCGGAGGAGAAGTTCGGTGTCCGATACGAAAATTATATAGGCGACGGAGATTCGAAGACTTTCAAAGCAATTCTAGACGTAAATCCATATGGCGATGACTTTAAAGTCGTAAAAAATGAGTGCATTGGCCACGTCGAGAAGAGAATGGGCACTCGGCTTCGAAATGTTAAAAAGGAGCACAAACTTGGAGGAAAAGGTATACTCACGGATTCCTTGATAAAAAAACTAACAACGTACTACGGTCTCGCGATTCGTAGAAATGTTGACAGTGTAACAGAAATGAAAAAAGCTGTACTGTCAACGTATTATCACATGTGTTCTATGAACGAGAATCCGAGACACGAGTTCTGCCCTCCAGGAGCTGAAAGTTGGTGCGAATGGAAAAAAGCCGAAGCTACCAAAGCTGATATATAGACGCTGGAACACCCTGCGCCGCTGCACCCAGATCTTCAAAAACATCTCTATCCCATCTATGAGGATTTATCAAAAGAAGATTTGTTAGAGAGATGTTTGGGCGGCCATACGCAGAATGCAAACGAAAGTTTCAATTCGACCGTTTGGCGCCTCGCTCCCAAACACATGCATTCCGGCTTGAAAATCATCGAAATTGCGGCGTATTTGGCAGCCGGAACTTTTAATGAGGGAAATGCATCCATTTTAAGAGTCATGAATATTCTGGGGTTGATTATCGGTAAGCAAACAAAGATATACGCCGATAACGCCGATAAGCGACGAATGCAGCGACAGGAGTGGCGTTTTAGAGACAAAAGAGGCTCGAAAAGCAAGAAAAGAACAATTATTGCAAGAAAATCGGGTATTCGAGGAAGTTGAAGGCCTATTGTATGGGCTTGGAATCGCTGATTAAAGAGTAAGTCAATAAAATCATTGATTTTTTAGCTATCGAAACTTTAAACTCATTTTTCTCGAAACTATATTTTTCAAGACTGCGGGCACGATAACTAAAAAAATAATCAACCGATCTTCTTCAATCTTTGCACACATATCAATAATAACAATGTCTAGGATATGAACCTAAAGATTCTTGAAAAATCATTGTAAAAATAATTTATTTATTGCAAAATATATCAAAAATTTTGCGAAAAATTGAAACTTTTTTTTTAAACTCTTACCAGTTTCTTAAATTTGGCAATATTTGTGCTTTCTTAGGTTCATATTCTCGGTAAACATGTTAATAATGAAAAATAAATTCGATCTTTTGTTTTAAATGTTTCTAACAGAAAATATAACGCCCGCAGACGCGCAACTCCCGTCGCGACCTACTGTCATTGCAAGGTTATAGTTCCGCCATTTTGCAATTTTTTAAAACAAAAAAATTTATTAAATTTATTTATTAAATTATTATTAATTATTTATTAAAAATAAATTAAATATTTAATTATTTATTAAAAAATTTATTAAATTTATTTATTAAATTATTTTATTATTATTTTATTTATTAAATTTATTTTTAATAAACAGACAATATGTGTGTGAAATTTGAAATGCTTAAATTAAATATTTCCTTAAAAAAAAAATTACAGAAGAACGCTTAATTTTTGCCCGTCTAAAGGTATCTCCCCCTTAACTGAGCTATTATTTAAAAAATTCCGTAAGTTATGACATTAATGAATAAAATATTTTCAGATAAGTCTAATGCAGAATGTGTATTACCGCTTGATCTGCCAATCATTATTGTAATCGGCACAGCAGAAGATTTCACCATGGAGGAAAGTTCTGAAGATAGTCCAAGTGAAAATGTACAGTCAGAAGAGGAAGTGAATGATAAGGAATGTAATTTGAAAAATGTTTGAATGATATTGCAAGTCTTGTAAAGTCTTCTACACATACAATACGACGTAATGTTAAAAAAATCTGGTTTAACTGTAAATGAAGTCGTAACTTTGGTTGTAGGTTATTGTTTGCGATTTGGTGCTTCTATCAGCGAAAAAGTTTAATGGTTTTTTGACAATTTGTGCAGGACCGATTTTTAAATCACTCAGTATTTCACATTATTATTTCTCCAAAACATTTGATCCATTGGATGACAAAATAGTATATTACTACTATTGTACGAACTGCTATTGCGAAATACACCGAAGTTGTAAAAAACAGTTTGTATCTAAAACGAAATTGTGCGATCAATGTAATCGGTAGTACAAATTGAATTTATTAAGCGAAAATGTCTTTTTATCAGTTGATTTGCGATATCAAATCAATATAGAGAAAGATCATGATATTCGTACGTCACTTATTCGTAAGACTCAATCAAGATGTAATGGAAATGAGTATATTTGCGACATGACTGGAAATTATATGAAAAAATTAACGTATTTATTATTAATTATTCGACGATTTATTTAACTATGAACGGAAGCACTAATGGAGCTCCATTATGGTCTTTGTCATACATTCTGAATAATTAGCCACCTGAAAAGCGATTTAAAATATTCTGTTAGCAGGCATCATGATTGTTAAAACTGAACCAACTTATGAACCAATTTATGATTAATTTGTACTTAAAAACGTTTGTAGAACAATTAAATAATCTAAGAAAAACTGATATTAACGTAGATGTAACGTTTGATAGTCCGAATATTTCATTGAAACCAACAGTATTATGCTTTTCTGCAGACTCAATTGCTCGATCTTTACTGCAATCTCGTTTGAAATTCAATCGCTATTTTGGATGTAGTTATTGTTATCAATGCGGTACTTATATCAGTACAATGCGATATCCTTTTGAGAACATACGTGCCAAATTGAGAACTCACGAATCGCATATGCCAAATATTGAAGAATATTATCGAAATAATTCCTTGGTGTGAAGTCGAAGAGTTAAAGAGAACTCTGTATTAAGCTCAATTTCGAACTTTGATATGGGGTTTTCCATTTGATAATATGCACACAACTCTGTTAGGTGTGACAAAGTTCATGTGGGAATTATGGGGACAAATATCTTCAATAGGTTTAAATATTATAAAGAAAAAAGATATAGATGACAGATTACTTAGCATTCAACTATCTCACAAGGTGCATAAATTACCTCAAGCTATTTTTGATGCAAGTAATTAAAATTACAAGGGAAAAGATTGGAGATCGTGGTTGCTATATTATAACATACCTGTTTGTCTTGGTTTCATTCCTAAAACGTATTTATTCCATTATGCTAGTAAAATGTATTTACATCTTATCGAAAAATGAAATCACGATTACAGAATTGAATACATGCGAAGAAGATCTCATGAAATTTGACGCGTTATTTGAAGTATTGTATGATGCGGAGTCAATGAGAAGTTCAATGTGCACATGTTGCTTCACGTCGTTCAATCCGTTCGAATGTCTGGTCTTTTATAGGCCACATCTGCTTTCCCATTTGAAAGTAATATTAATTTTCTTAAACAATTAGTTAACGGACCGAAAGGAGTGGAGCAATAAATAGAAAAAATCTGCAAATTTTGGCATACCAAGCAGGTTTATCATCAATTATTTTGTTATCGAATAATGCGAAAATGTATTGCGAAAAACTGTTTTCAAAAGCGCGATCAAATGTAACAGGAGCTCTTACAGCGAATGGAATTATCTTTTTTGACGAAGTAAAACGATTCGAACGTGTACGATAAACGTATATAACAAGCAAGTATTTAAAACTATTGATCATAATCGCTCGAAAAAATGAAACGATTCAATTGTTCAAATAAAATCAGGAAAAATAGTACAAATGCAAAAAATAATAAACACTTTACATGGGTGCCAGTTTACAACGATTGTGATAAAGACAAAAAAATTAATGTTACATTCGCAAGCATGCAATGAAAACAGTGAAAATGTACTATCGATTATTGGAGACATTGAATTACCACACATGGCGAGTTCAATCAATAGATGAAACTGACCTTATAGTTCTGATAAGTGATGTTTGCAATAAAATGATCATGATGAATTTTGGAGCAGAGTCATATGTAGCGAGCATGCCAAACGTATATGAAATAGACTAGATGAAAATCACTCATCGCATTTTAACAATAATTTTATATTTATTGTACATTTTCATGCATATATAAATTATTAAATGTAGTATATGCCCATGCCAGAATTATTTATTGGTATATGCGAGCGTCTAACGAATTAATGAATAAATAAAATACGATAATTTGATAATTATTGATAACTAACATTGTAAAAATAATTTAAAATCCTGTAATTGTTATCATGCTGAAGATGAATATGAAGAAGAAAAAATCAAAATCTTTTCAGAAAATGTGAATGTACAATGTAAATGTACATAAGTAGGGAAGATAGGCCTTCTATTTCAGAATCTCCGAGTGAGGGTGCGGGACGGAGGGAATCCGTGGGAAGAATCCGCGGAGGTTTCGCGGGGGATGACGTTACGAGGAGGGTGATGTTACGGTAGGGGGGTAACGTCACAGAAAATGGCATCACAGGAAATGACGTCACAGGAAGTAACGTCACAGGAAATGACGTCACGGGACAAGGCGTCACAGAAAATGACGTCACAGGAAATGATGATATGGGAAATGACATCACGGGAAATGGTGTCACAGAAAATGACGTCACGGGGAGTACATTATGGGGTCCGCAAGGATCCAGGGTGCACAATCCGATCCGCCGCTTCACCGCTTCGCCATTGCTCCGCCTCTTTTTACTTAGATTAGATATATTTTTGATTCCCTTCTGGGTTACAATCTTTTTACAAACCATTTTTCCTATCTTACAATTAATCTTATTACTATCTTACAATATCCATAATCTACACTTAATCTACACTTATCCTATACTATCCTATTCTGTACACACACACGCAACCTATCTATATCGCCCTACTATCTGGACCTCCGCTTCCGGCGCATCCCAACTCTCATCCTCTAACACTCTTATCCTTATCCGTACTCACACTTAAACTCATCCACCACCAAACTACCTCTCTCTCACTCTCTCGCACTCTTATTTCCTCTCTCGCTCACCCTCGCGATCACCTCCACACTCCCATTTTCTCTCTTCAATCTTCACCGCCTTACACTCCACCCCTCTCCATTCCTCTAATTTCTTCAGCCATTCCTCCCCCTCTCCTTCCTCACCCAACACCACTTCCACCATTTCATCCCAACTTCTCTCTTTTCCTCACTCCGTGCCCTCTTCCCATACATGCTTCCAATTTTCTTCCTTCAACTCACACATCCTACACTTCCACTCCTCCTCCTCCTCCCAGTATTTACTCCCTTTCATCCCATTTCCCAATCTATACCTAGCTATCCTCTGCCATCTTTCTTCCCCCCACCCCTTCTTCAAATAACCCGGTACTCCTTTCCCTTTTACTCTCCAATACCACATATTAAATTCCGAGCTCTTTATCCTTTCCCATCTCTCGATACTCTGCATTTCCTTTTCTTTCTCCACTAACCTGGCCATTCTCCCCTCTCCTAAATTTTCTTCCTCATTATCCACTTTTATCTCCACCCCCCTTCTTCCATAAAACTCCACTCTCTCTCTTTCCCARCCCGACAGCTCTTCCTCCTTCTCCACTCTACTCTTTATTTCCTCCCAGCATCTTCTTACCAACGTTCCCCCCTCTCCTCTCCTAATCCTCTCCTCATAACCAACTGCTCTTAACCCTGCTCTTCCTCTTAATAATTCCCTCTGCAACTCTTCCCTTAACATATAACCCGGCGTTCTCCAATCCACATTCAGTATCCATCTTAAATATCTTTCTTGTAAGCTCTCTATTTTTCTCCATTCCTTCCAACCCCATACCTCCACTCCATATCCCACCACTGACCATATCAACTTATCGAAAAGCCACACTCTTCTCCCCCAATCCCTTCCAAATCTCCTCTTTCCAATGCCCCATATCTGCCCCATCACTGCTGCCCCTTTCTTCACCCTATCCCTAATATGCTCATCCAATCCTCCGTTCTTCTGGAATGTAAACCCTAAATACTTGAATTCCTTAACTTCCTCGATTCTCTCTCCTTTCCACCACCACTCCACTCTCTTATCTCTTCCTCCTCCTTTTCTAAATCTCAGTACTTTCGACTTTTCCACATTTACCTCCAATCCTTTCTCCTTTATATACTTTTCAAATCCTTTCATTAAATTCCTCATTCCTTCCTCCTCCTCCGCCAACAACACAATATCATCTGCATACGCTAAGGAGTATATCTTTCCTCCCCTTAACTTCACCCCCCCAACTCCTTTTCCCCATTTCCTCTTCCAAATCCGACAATAACAAATTAAATAGCCCCGGGCTCAATGGGCTCAATGGGCAACCCTGCCTCACTCCCCTTCCTACCCAAAAACCCTTTCCCAGCACCTCCCCTTTTCTCACTCTAATTTTTGTTTCCTTATATAATTCCATGCATCTTTTTACCAATCCTTCCCCCACCCCCCTTTCCCTCATCGTTTTCGCCAATATCTCCCTGTTTATCATATCGAAAGCTGATCTCAAATCCACAAATAATGCCACCAGCCTCCCTCCTTTTTTACCTAAGTTTCTGTTTACCAAGTAATTCATGACATAGATGTTGTCCCCATCCCTTTTCTAAACCCTGCTTGATTATCTCCCACCAAACCTTTTCTCTCTACTTCTATCCTCAATCTCTCCGCCAACACTCCCACATATACTTTATAAAGCGTCGACGTTAGCGTCACTCCTCTGTATTCTTTTACTTTATTTCCTTCCCCTTTCTTTAACACCGGCACTATTATTCCTTCCTCCCACTCCTTTATCCAACCTTCACCTCTCCATATCCTTACACATATATTGTATACCCACTTCTTCAATTCCACCCCTCCATATTTCCACACCTCCACAGGAATTCCATCACCTCCTGCCGCCTTTCCATCCTTCATGCTCTTCATTACCTTCTCTATTTCGTTTCATTGAATCTCATCATCATCCTCTTCCCTTTTTTTTATACCACCCCCCATCACCACTTTCCACTCTACCCCTCCGAACTGCCTCATAAAGTAATCCTCCCATTCCTTCAACTCTATCCCCTCCCCCAACCCCTTTTTTTCCCTCTCTCCCTGTTTACAATCTCCCACACCTGCCCTTCCGTTCTCGCTCTTTTTACTATTTCCTCCCACCTCTCATTCTCTTCCCTCTTCTTCCTTTCACACAATTCTCTATATTCCTTTTTCTCTCTCCTAAAGCCTCCTTTCTCTACTTCATCTCTTCTCCACTTCCTTAATTCTCCCTCTCGCCTCTTCTCCACTTCCTTAATTCTCCCCTCACTCTATTCTTCTTTTCTCGACATTCCACATCCCACCATCCTTTCCTATTTATCTTCTTATTTACATCGATTTCTTTAAACACCTTTCCCACCAACTTCTTCATCTCCTCCCATTCTTCCTCCGTTTCTCTCTCTCTTCCATCCCCTTTCTTCCCATTTCTTCCTCCAGTTGTTGACTTCCTTCCTCCGACCATCTTATCTTCTCTATCTTTTTTCCATCATTTCCATTCCTTATTCTCTTCTTTCGATCTCCTCCCGCTTTTATCCATACCACCACAGGGTGATGGTCCGAATCTATTTTATCTTCTATTACCATCTTTTCTACATCTTCCTTCAAACATGCTTCTCCTATCACATAGTGGATGACCGATTCTCCCCTCCCTCCAGTAAATGTCAGCTGTCCCCCTTCTTGTATCTCCATTCCAAATAGACCATCCCGCCTCCTCTATCTCATTCACCAACTTCCTGCCCTCTGCATTGATCTTCTTATCTTTAGACTTTCTCCTTACTTTTTCTCCTTTTTCCTCTTCCTCCACTCTTTCTCCTCCTTCCTCCCCCGTTCTAGCGTTAAAATCCCCCCCTAATATTGTTTTCACACCTTCCTCTTTTCTTTCCGTAAACCTCTTCAACTCTTCTAACATTCTCTCCCTTTCCTCATTGATATACACTCCTACCACCTTCCACCATCCATTTCCTATCTTTATATTTTTCACCAATTCCTTCCTTTTCTTTCCAATTTTCCTCTTCCTTCGACTCTAACTCCTTTCTCACCCCCATCATCATACCCCCTTTTGCTCTACCCTTTTTATTTCTTTTCTTTGCCCATTGCACTTTCCAAGAGAACTCTCTCGGCAACTTCTCTCTCATCCTTTCCCATCCCTTTTCACCCACGTTTCTATTAAAGTTATTACATCCCACTCTCTTAATCTCTCCCAAAAATCTTTATTCTTATTACTCAATCCTGCCACATTCCAAAATGCTTTTTTTTTTTATTTCCTCTTTTCTTCTTTTATCCACCTTTTCTCCTTCTTCTATGCCTTTCACCCTCTCTCCTTTTTCCCCCACTCCTTCCCTTCTCAATTTATCATCTCTCCCCCTCCCCCCTCTCCATTCCCCCGACCGAATCTCCACCCCTTTCTGCCCACTACACTCCATTCTTTTCGTTTTTTCTAGTTCTCCTTTCTCTTCGTCCCATCTCCACCAATCACCTTCAATTCTTATTCTATCTCCTTCCATCCATACCTTCTTTCCTTTACTCCTTTCCTGTCCCGCCATTCTCCCCAATTTTCTTCTTATTTCTCTTTCTTTCTTCATCCAATCCTCATCAATCCATATCTTCTTTCCTTTCAGGCACTTTTTTCTTCTCCAGATTTCCTTCTTATCCTCTTCCTTCCTTAGTTTTATCCATACCATATCCCCCTCTCCCCCGTCCCTATACTCAATCTTTTCATTTCCACATCCTGTATCTCCACTCCTATTTCTTTCCAAATTTTTTCTATCCCCCACCTCCAATCACCCTTTTCCTTTTGTACTCCCTTAATCACTAAATTCTTTCTTCTTCTTTCCTCCCTCTCCTTCCACTCCAAATTTCTCTCAATCTGCTGTACTCTTCCTTCCAACACTTCCTCTCTCTCGCTATTTTCCACACTCCCTTTCTCCCTTCTCCTTTCCGTTTTTTCCTTCTCTCCATTTTTTCCTTCTTCTTCTAACTTCTTTATTTTCTCCATCAATTCATCTCTTTCTCCTCTTATCTTCTCCTCTCTTCTTTTCCATTCCATCATTTCTCTTTCCATCATTTCCATCTTTCTTGTACACTTTTCTAATTCTTTCTTCATATTTCCTATTTCTTCCCACATAGCCATACTTCCTCCTCCCTCTCTTTCCCTCTTCCCTCTTCCTTCTCTTCTCCTCCCCGCATCGCCTTGTCTCTTATCCCCTGTGGCGATCTCTGCACTTTCTTGCTACTTCTAAAAGCTCTCTCCTCCTCCTCTTCTCCTTTTTCACCATATTTCTCTCCCGATTCCCTCTTTCTTTTCAGCCATTTATCCATCACTAATCCCTCACTCACCGTTCTTTCCCTTTTACCTCCTTCCATCTCTTTCCACATCTCCACCTTACCTTTCTTTTTATCTACCCCTTTCGCCATTTTCCCACATCCAAACTCCCTAGAACTGAATCCCTTCAACCCGAACACACCTTACTGCTCTCTCTACACTTTCTGCACCTTCTTTCTCTCTCACACACTCTTTCTCCAAATCCTAACCTTACCTAACCTCGTCCCCTTACTTCTACCTTCTTTCCTCGCTCCACTCTCTTTCTCTCACCCTCCACCTCACCCTCACACACACCGCACTCCTCACCGCTTCCACTCACCCACTCCACTCACTCCTCCGACACTCCAACACCACACAATTCACCTTTTCTCTACGACTCTATCTCACACTGACTCGCTATACTCGCCACCGGAAACGGAAGTCGCCTCTTTTTACTTATCATATTTTTATTCGCATACTTTTTTTCTTAAAAATGTTTTTATTGTAATGATTTTTAATTGATTTTCAATTTAATAATATTGTCGAAAACTAGAATTGAGGACAACGAGAAGTTTTAATCACGCTACGGCATGCGCGGTGTAATCTGAAACCGCTGACTTGCAAAGATAATTAAGAGGCAGGCGAGAAGAAATAAATTAAATGACTTTTATATTCATACATTTATTTTTTCATGTAATGTACATCATGTACATTTATTTTTCATATAATGCATTGTATATGATATTATCCAAACATACGTCAATAGTTCGCAATCTATAACTGAATTTTGATCATAAACTCCATGCAAATTCTTTTCCACATCACATTTATCGGTGATATAATTTTGTCTTAAAATAGTTACAAAATGTTTAAATTTTTCACTGACCATGTGAGTATTCTGATACAATCAGAAATATGCATACTCTACACAATGTTCGAATTCGAATAAAAATAATATGGTTTCATATACAAACAAGTATCATGCAAGGTTAATTTTACAATATCAGCATCACGTATTTTTACAAGATCTATAACCAGATCTTGAATTGATAATAATGAAGGTGTGATTGACTGCAAGAGTCGTTCAATATCCGCACGTCTTTCGATAAATATCTTCCATGCGAGGCAATACTATCTGATTGCCTTTATTATCACCAACGAGCATTTCCAGAGAGGACATAAGTCCCACGTTGATGTCAATATCCAAATATTTATAAGCGGTGGCTGTCAAGGCAAATCTCCTTCCCAAGATGTGGTGAATATAACGGGAGATTTTCGAACCTGAGTTATGAGAAGATGTCCCATGAAAATACATATAAATCAGTTGTGTAAAAACTTATAACGTATTAAAAATGTATAAAAAAATTCATGCAATTAAAACTTACTCATATGCTTCATCATGTTGAATCGGAACATAATAGTTATACCCTCGTACATATTCACTAGTATGCTCCAGCTCTAAATAGTAGAATCGGTTCATATTCCACAGAGCAACTGCCAGCTCTTTTATTACTTTGCGCAATCTCCCCTCCATTTTTCAGTAACGAATCAATTTATTGAGATCAAAATGCAAAACTTGCAATTTCACGCGCTGATGACAATTCTCGCGTAAGTCAATGGTTTTTTTTCAAGCATTCCGCGATTACTCTATCGAACAACTGCGTCTTTACAAAACACAAATCTTGTAATTTTACATAAATTATTGACATTAAATATTATATTTTTCAAGAACTCAATAAGATCATCGGACACGTGTTAAAAACACGAATCTTGCAATTTTGCATAAGTCAAGAATAATCGACATGGTCTTATGAAGAGATCGAACAGCTGCATCTTTAAAAATGCAAACCTAGCAATTTCAAGCGCCGATGACAATTTTCGCGTAATTCAATGATCCTTTTCATTTCGCAACACGTCTTGCGATGATACACAGTGAAATTTGATACATCATCTGAAATTATTGTACATGATTTAAAATCAGATGATTGAGGTACGCCTGTCAGTGATCGAGTTGAAATCAATATCGATATGGAGCAAACGGAGCGTGATTTAGTGGAGCAAACAGCTCGATTGAATACGCAAGAAGATTATATCGCGTGAAAACAGCGTTGCGAGTTCATCGAGTCGTTGGACACAATCGAATTAAACGTCCACGATTATCGATTGGTAGCAGACAATCGTTAGTCGCATATATCGCGCGACTTAAAAGTTTGAAAGATTCGATGCGTGGATGATTCGTGCATGTGGACGCCGGATATAGCGCGGGACTTAAATGGCGAGCGATAGATGCAGCTTTCGAAAATCGTATTGATTGGTGCAGTAATAAACTCGAAGCATATTGAATCTCGCCAATTTTTCGAAGATGCGAGAGAAATTGTGCTCGATCGTGTGCGAGATGTGTTGCGGAAGCGTGATGCTCTCAAGATAAACACGGTGTTTAATGGTGAATTTGTGGTGGATAAAAAAAGTGCGAATAAAAGTATTGCCACGAGAAACTATGAACTTTTTTGTTTGATTGATTTGCAAGAGTAGTATGAATTACGCGTTGTAGAGCCTATCTTAGCATCGCTGGAAGAATTCCAGGAACGTGATAGCGGATGAGCGTTATCACGTGTACTAAATTTGGCTATTAATATAAACAAATATAATCCTTTGCACGCGGAATGTCAGATCCAGTTACCGCAGGAAATTAAAATTAAGAGAACGGCAGTCAACGTACAATCAAGAGACAATGCATGTTTTGTGTGATCAGTGGTAATCGCTCTGCATCTGGCTGAAAGTCTTACAGAACGGGAATCATCGTATCCTCATTACACGACGGTGCTAAATCTTAAAGACATAGAGTTTCCGATAATGTTAAATCAAATTAAAAATTAAATTGGAATAGATTGTATGACCCCGAAATTTAAAAATAATATCGCAAATTGTCGTACGGGCCTTCGCCCGTTCTTAAGTAAGTTCTTATTGCTCAAAATTGACAAGGAACACACAAGATTTAAATGTAGTGTGTAATTAATATCGAACTTACAGAATACATAAAAATATAAGAATGCTCGGACGTTTCGATCCTGATCCTCTTCAGCGTAACGAAAATGCTGTGGGCGTATAGATTTGATTCTCTCGACCTCTCTTCTCTCAGTCTCGAAATTATATAAGTCAAAAGTTAAAAATATTTTCCTGAGTCAAGGCTAAAYTGAATTCTGTCCAAAAAAATAAAATAGTTGGTCAGTACTGAATCTAAGTGTCAGTGTGTAAAAACTTACTGTGACAGGAGAGAGCTCGAGATGTTACCCTATCGGAAGTATTAAGTGGTGTGGGGAGCAAGAACATAAATAAAATAAGAATAGACTTATGACCGATAACAATTAACTAAAGCACCAAACGGTCAAAGCTAGGTCTTCGTGCTGAAAATTTCTTATGTGACTTTGTATACATATCTCAAGTTCAACTGCGCGCCGAATAAATTTTCGGTCTTAAAACACAGTCTTAAGATGAACAAGGATAGTAAATCACACTATTAATTTGATAATCAATTTAATAACAACGATGCTAATAAGCATCTCAATCCCTTATTCCTCCCGAATATTGTAAAGAATTTGTTGCGAAAAATAACACCTCAGCCAGGGATCGAACGTGGAACCTCTCGACTTTCCGGGGCGAGCGTCTTACCTTCTCGACCACTGAAGCATGTGATGATATTCTTCGCAACAACCGGTGATGATGATGAGAACGCATGCTAGGGCGCGTGTATTTTTAAAAATCGAGTATTTCAGTTCAAATCGTCATGGTTAATTAACAAATTCAGCATAATTAGTTTGTCGGTATCTCTTTTCGTTGGATAGTTATTAAGTTATAAATAATTGATATCTGGAACCAGTTCTATGGTGCTTGTAAACGCTAATTAACAAATTAAAAAGAATCAGATATCCGATATCATGTTCTGTTCGTTAACTATTTACGACTAAAGAAAAGTCAAGAATGTGACATTACGAGACACTCGATAGATCCTAATTCCGGGCTCCGCCACTACAAGACGCGATTTTGAATTTAAGATTGAATAAAGCTAGTTTATAAACCCGAAGCCTGAGGAACTCTTAGTAGTTCCTAGTTGCGCCACTACGAGGCGTGTCTTCTCAAATTTAAGATACGGATCAATCTAGTATATAAGGCTAAATCACTAGGCTGATCTCACGCACTCGAGCGGGCTAACTTGCGCAGAGCGTTATACCTGTGTACAAACGAGCTGTATTGTATCCGACCTGATTTCGATTGGCATCTTTTTTTGAATAAACCATTTTATGGTTTATCTAATTGTGTTCGTCTTTAAACGTAATTTTCCTATTTTTCTCACCCACTTTCTCTTTCCTATCCCGAGGAGCGAGTGAGGACGAGCCGCACCTCCTCGACCATCCTTCTCCGGAGCGAGCGCGGACGACCCGCGCCCTCCAATCTCCTCATCCTTTAAGTGGAACGAGTGAGGACGACCCATACCCTCCACCTCCTTTATCTTTCCTTTCCTCCTCTTTCTCTCGCCTAACGATGACGTCTATGTCTGAGCCGACGCCCTCGAGGACACTCCAGAGGAGGGCCCGACGTGCGGGGCCCAAGGAACAACTCCGCCGTATTTTGAGGAGCTATTTCGAGCCTGCAGTGCCAGTAGATCCTTCCTATTTTGGAAGCGAGTGGAACCGACGCACGTGGACGAAACGCTCGTGTGGCGGTTAATACCGATCACTTTTACTCCACCGAAACCCAGAGTAGTGTCGGTCGAAATCGTCAATATCCGGATCCGGAGTGACGCCTCCACTCGATCGCGTTAGAGCCGGTGGTCTATCTGGCTACCTAAAACCGAACCGAGGTACGACACGTACATCAGGAAAAGAGCTTTGGTGCTGTACCCTCCAGACAAGAACAATAATTCAGCCCAGACCGACATAATCACACTCGACTAGGAGCACGGCCCCTTTGGGGCTAACGTGAATTTTAAACAATCTCTGACAAGTTAGAGATAAACCCCCTTGAATCGTCGCAAACCATTGTCCGAGCCTCAGTCCCTGCTAAGGTGACTCTTAGATCACTGAGCAAAAAGAGGCATCATCACAACACTGTCCGTCCTCTCCCAGGACGTGACAGGACATGTTTCAAATACATTACACAAAAAATTCTCGATTTTTACATTCTAAACTATTTGGAACGGTTTGCAACGTATGTGATTCTGCTTTCATATAAAAAGCTTCTTTCGATGATTGGCGCATTCTATGTATTTTCGACGTTTTTCTTTATGGGACACGTTTCATTCGTATGTATTTGACCGGACAAGAACGCCGGTTGAAAAAATTACTATTTCAAATCGTTTGTATTTCGTTTGAAGAATTTTGAAGTGCAATTGAAAAGATTTGTGAGTCATTCTGTTAATTGTAATTAAATAATAATTTCTACACCATGTATTTGGCCGGAATAAATAGCCGGTAATAAATTCTACAAAAATCTTGTATGAAATCGTTTGTTTCGTATGAAGACTTTTGAAGTGTCATTAGACACGTTTGTGAGTCGTACAGATAATTTTAATTAAATATTTATCAATCATGTAAGTGATCGAAATATTGATTTACATCATCACTGTTTCGGAAGTTTCATCAAGCGCCATCGACAGTCTATCTAGTATTCCGTATTCTCTGTCGATAACATAAATTTAGGTTACATTTAAGACATTCCTTTCCGAGAAAAATTTTACTCGTTATAAGAAAGTATACGTTAGGTGTGCTATATATATGTTTCGAGTAAAATTTTCTTCGGAAAAGACGTTTTGGAATCAGAACGATAGAGCGACATTTTTGGCGTTTCAAGATCGCATCGTTGGAAGCATCGACATGCATGTCTTGATACTTCTGAATTAATTATTATTACTTTCACAAGTATAAATAAATTCTCCAATGACTTAAAGCCCATATCAGATTAAAGATTGAGATTGAGATTGGATTGAAATTTAACCAATCAAAAGAAAGAAAATTGTCACGTCCGGATGAGAAATTCTGGACAAAACCAGTAAAATAAACTAATTAGATTGTTAGAGTGCGGAACTTGTCTAAATTAATGTTTTTATGTTTAAAAATTGACGAATTTCTGGTCTTTGTTACAGATTTCCACCAGAGTGTTTCTCTTGCTGTCGCGCGTCAGCTGCTTTGGCAAGAGTTGTTCTCCTTTATGGGTCCTCCTTTTTGGGTCAACCTACTAAGGCCGGCTTTACCCAGGGATGGCGAGAGCTGTCAGTCTTAAGGAAGGGTTCAGAGGAAGTTGAAGAAAATAATAATGATCTCGACAAATTATAAGTAAAAGTAAATTTATTCGTTGTGTTAAATATGTGTATATTTGTAAGTTTCCTTAAATCTTATGTCTAGAGTAAGTCAATGTATATAGATAAATGTATATATGTTTATATAAATGTGGATTTAGATTATTTGTTGGTTAGGTTTTTCTTTTATATATCCTGCTGTTAACAAATGCTGCTCTATTCTAGTGAATAGTTTTGTGATTGTAGTAGTATATACGGTTGGCGTAGATTCTACTTGTTCCGTATCGGAGTTTGGGTTCTCCTCTGTTTCCTGAGTCAAATCTATGGTTTCGATGTTCGTTAGAAAGGTTTGCGTGTCGTGCTCGCCACGCAGCCCTTTGTAACTGTCGTTTCGCGTGTTCTGAGATGAACTGGTCTGATTCGATTGCTGTAATTTTAGGTTGCTCCTGTAAGGCGGCGATGCGTTCACGTTTTCTACGGCCTGCCCTGTGCCTATTGCGCCAGACCATCTAAGGATAAAAGGATCATTACTGGAGCGAAGCTATACGCTCAGCAATTATGGGTTACTTGAAGCGAAGAGACGCTTAAGAAGATGTAAAGGAGAGCTTAGAGCTGTTTCAAGCTCAAGCTTTATTAAGGTAAAATCGCTGAATATTTGAAGCGGGATACGCTTAAACTCTTGCGATTGGATTGAGTCTACACTTAAAGCGAGATACGCTTAACATTTGGATGTGATTCTTAGAGCGAATAACGCTTAAGAATTTGTGAGGATGAGATTACAAGAATATTTGAAGCGGGAAGCGCTTAAATATCTGCAATCGAAGAGGNGAGGATGAGATTACAAGAATATTTGAAGCGGGAAGCGCTTAAATATCTGCAATCGAAGAGGATTTGAATTCTTGAAGCGAATAACGCTTAAGAATATATAAGAAAGGCATCGCAAGAATATTTGAAGCGGGAAACGCTTAAGTATTTGCGATGGAAATGATCTTATCCCTGAAGCGAAATACGCTTAAGAATAGATTTTAAGGGAAGTCGCTGAATATTTGAAGCGGGAAACGCTTAAATATCTGCGACGGAAATGATCTTATTCCTGAAGCGAAATACGCTTGAGAATAGATTTAAAGGAAGTCGCTGAATATTTGAAGCGGGAAGTGCTTAAATATCTGCAACGGAAATGATCTTATTCCTGAAGCGAAGTATGCTTAAGAATTTGTAAGGATGAAATTAAAAGAATCGCAAAAATATTTGAAGCGGAATGAGCTTAAATTTCTGCGATCGAATAGGATTTGAAGGCAATATGCAGATGGTCTCTTGCTCAATAGAATTGCAAAAAAAGGGGGTAGAATATAATGTTATTTTCATTTATAAACGCTTATTATTAGATTCCCACTGAACTTGTGAAACTTATTGATTGAAAAATCTATGAAAATCTATGAAAAAACTGGTTGAAGAAACGCTCTCAATGAATTGATGAATAATGCTCTCTACGAAAAACTGACTCTATTAAGACTGACTGAATAATGATCCTTTAAGAATGAATACTCGGTGAATAATGAGGCGCTCGAGTTTCGCTTAATCTTATATAGGTAGTAGGGACAAAGGGTGACTACGTTTTGCGTTGTACGATGATGGTTCTTTGAAATTGGTCGGAAGATAATTTTAAGTAATCTCGCATATCTTATTTAGACGAATGTCTGATGTTTCATCGGTGGTATCAAGAGTGGCGCCGCATTGATTATCAATTTCATTCGCTTTTATATACAATGGTAGTTGCGTTTCGGTCGCTTGACAAAGGCCCTCCGAAGTCGGTCCGTGAGAATGCAAACATATTCGGACCCTTCGGTGTAAATTGATACGCTTCTTAGAAATAGAAATGTTATCAGCGGTGAATTTATTATTTGCAAGTGGTGTCGAGAACGACGCAGCACCGGCTATCGGTTTCATTATTTCTTGAGAACGATGCCGCATCAGCTATCGGTTTCGTCAAGCGGATGCGACATCGATCCTAACATAAACGGTTTCGTGATTATCAAAAGGATCTCGTTTACTTCAGTGAATATGATATTTCGACCTTATCTTATAACATTATTCACTTACTTAAAGAATGCATAGGCAAATCTTATTTTAACATTATTATGATATCAACTGGCAATGATATGTTGATAATAAACCAATAGTTAATGATTAATGTTTTAATTTGGCAATTGCAATATCCTATTGAATTAGTTTAATTTAAATTAAATACTATTCGTAATAATAGTAATTATTTATGAGTAAATATTTATGAGTTTAGGATTGCTTGTGCATTCTTTTATTTATTTTTGCCCTTAATTCTAACGCCTTTATTTTCTAACTTCATGAGATTATTCTTTTTTCTTGTATTTTTTATTGTAATTTATATTGGTATATGTACGTATGTACTAGAACTAATGATAAATGAAAAAGAATAAAAATAAAGAAAATAAATGATTATTGATTAAATTTTAATACTAGGGGATTAACGTAATACAAATGTTACTAATTAATTAGGTTGTGATAGAAAAAAAAATATTTGACGTTCAGACGTCACAAAACCAATTTTAAGTTTAATGAACTTTGTTTTGATTGATCTAAATCCAATCCAATCTCAATCCCAATCTCTAGTCTGATACGGGCCTAAGCCCGTATTTATACTTTAATTTATAATTTTAGTATTGAACCATTCTTCAAATTTGGATTAAAAGTAAAAAGAGCTCTAACGAGAAGGAAGAACGCATTGCACGGATTTACGAGGTATTAATTATATTTGTATTACTCTTAAAATTATTTTTTGTTATATTTTTAAATTTGATTATTAGTTAAAACCGATTAAAATTATTAATTGTTTTGTCGTCAAAAGATTATTATATTCTAAATTAATTGTAATACACAGAAAATTTTGTATAATAATGTGAATTTTTCATTAGCCATAAATCTATCTTAAAATAATATTACATAATGTCGTTTTTAAAAATATTAAAGAAATTTATATTATTATATTATATATTGTATATATTATATTATATTATATAATTATATAATTTATCTTTAATATCTCGCTAAAAATCGTATTATCTTTTAACCTTCAGAATGCCGGGATTTGAGATATTAAACGTCCTTTAAAAGTGGCCAAATTTGTGTCTTGTATCATGTATCAACTATATACATTCATATCATAGGCCGAGCCGATATATCAGCTTCCCGGCAGGATAAGGTAAAGAAAAAATTTTGGATCATAAAATTTTTAAATAAATATTAATAAGGGTTTTTAGGGGCGCTAAATTTGATGGTCAAATTGTAAAAATCAACGAATAAAATCTTTTATAGATGGATGGTATATTGAATCAAATGACAGGCCGGGAATGTCTTCATCCTCATAATTTATTGATTCTAACGGATCAGCAGGTTCAGAAGCACCAGTACCATTTTCGACTAGTAACTCTGGTTCTGATTCACCACTACTTCAATCCATAATTTTCTATCATACAGCTCAGAGACCAAATTTTGTAAAGTGTAAAAAAAGTCTGTGTCGTCTTGTTAGCGGCGAAATGCAGAAGCTTCAGATAGGTATGAGTAAATTCTTTTTTGAACGAAGTAAAGTAATACACTTATATCAGATAATAAGAGGTTGACTTAGATAGATCGGGATGGGTAAGAAACTAATCGAGTACCTTCCCCTTTTTAATTTTAGACTTATGACCTGTTCTTACTCATTTACAAGAAGTGTATGATTCACCTCTAAATAACCTCTATTTGTACATATGTGATTGTCTGGATGTATAAATCTAAACTTTAGTATATTTAGGAACATACACATATGTTTTTTACAGAAAAAAACTGATTTTCCTCCAGAACCGATATATCGGCTTTCCGGCAGCCTTAAGGTTAATAAGGACGGATACGCTGCGAATTACTGCAGAGGCATCTTGTATTTTTATAAATTAATACTAAATTATATAATAATACTAAATACTAAATAAATTAATACTTGCTGCGATAAACCTCGTACTATAAAATAATGTTTACTGATTAGCGTTATATGTGTAACTTATTATTTATAGTTTGTTCGAAGTACCTTATTAAACGATTCATTGACTACTTAATATGCGCTTTATTATAATCTATACGCTTTATTATAATCGCCCATTGCACATTTAATCACCGAATATTAATAAAGTGGAAATTCTATTTAGGCAAATTGCACGTGGAGATAAACAAATAGTGTACCTTTTTAAAAAAAATGTACCTTTTTAAAAAAAGATTAAAAAAAAAGGGTGTCAAGTATAGGCGTGCTCCTTGAAAAAACTGTTGTATTAAATTAAAAAATAAAATTTAAGTGATATCTTTTAAAATTA
>JANQDE010000442.1:0-11552 GCA_037157785.1 Cephalotes varians
AATTTGTTAAATTATCTAAATTGATTGTTATTATCTAATTAATTGAATTTTAATTTATTAGATTATCTAAATTAATAATTAATTAAGTAATTAAATGGATTCCCCCTCCCCACGTGACGTCAGGCCCCGTGACGACATACCCCCTCTCCGCGTGTGACGTCACTCACACGTACACCCCCACCACTCACTAACACATAGTGGTCCAGAACCCGCCTTGCTATGCTACTTTTTTATTTTTCTTTTACGTGCTCTACGATCATCATTATTATTATTATCATCATCGTCGTCCCAGAAAATCTTGTACAGAGCAACTCTTGATGCAAGAAGCGCTAACGATCAAGCTAGGCAGTTACGTACGCATACGTATCGAGAGTGAGTGAATGAGAGAACGGGAGAGCGCAAGAGCGAGCGAGAGAGTGAATGAGAGCGTGAGTGAAAGAGCGAGCGAGAAATCGCGCTGCTCCTTTCTGCGTGTCCGATTAGCGGCGTTGTTTCGCGGCAAGTTTGACAGTTTGTGATTGTTCATTTGGAAGTCGGAGTGATTGACAATAAAGTCAATAGAGATAATAAAATTGAACGGAGAAGAGAACTTCAGAGATAAGAGGACAGTGGCTAAAATAATTATTATATTATTATATTGTTAAAAACTAGTTAGTACAAAACTATAAAAATAAGTTAGTATAAGAGGAAAATTCAGTCAACATCGAGCATCAGTTATTTTATTTAGCAGCATTATATTTATGTTAAAATTTCGTACTCAATAACACATATAATATAACACGTGCTTCATATTTATCAATAGAATAATGATATTGTTATTCTCTTATTCTCTTATTCTCGATTAACATTGTCGAGCGTATTATATGATTTTATATGATTATATATGATTTTTCCGAATAAAAAAAACGATCTCTCGGTGGAAAAATCACTCCGCTCGTCGGCCAGCAATCCATATGATCCGCTGAGTCTGCGATCCTGAGCCTACTCCGCATTCTAGAGCACACGAGTTGAGCGAAAATCAAGAGGTCGAAGTGTTCTCGGTCTCTGCCGAGTGTTCTTGGTAGCCTACTCGCTGCTCTTCCAGCTTTCTGGCTAGTCGACATACAGGGGTAGAGTATTCTCTACCGAGCGATCTCGGCTGATAATCAGCCTCCACGGAGGCGTCCCACGGCTTCATCAAGAAAACGGGATTGAGAGTTCTTCCGCTTCTACCGAGTGTTCTCGGCAGTCGATCACTCTATCTGCTCCTTACGGCTACGGCAAGAACAAGAGGAATTGAGCGTTCTTCGTCTCCACTGAGTGTTCTCGGCAGCTGTGTCGGCAGGACATATCCTGGCCCGAACTGCATCCGTGACACTCGAGACTTTCGAGTTGCGCGCCCCGCGATTACGATCTTTCGCGCTATTAACGCGCACCGATTACGACCATTAGGACCGACTTACAACGTCGTGCCAAAAATTAGGCCGGCCCATCGATTCGCTATCGATTTCGGCTCTCGGTAGTTAGCGCCGCTTCGCGATACAACGCTCATCACAAGCGACGCCGTTGACACAACATATACACGCCACTGAAAATCACGCTCGCCCACCTTGCTAATTATTTGTACGAACAATCATTATACATAGTCATTGTCTTACGTCGCAATTCATTGTAACATAGGCCGGTATTCATAGTCGGTTGTTATATTTAAGACTGTCTTAAGTACAGTCTTGAGATGTCATGAACCAATCACAGAGCCGTATTAACATCTTAAGACATTAATTATGATGGTCTTGAAATAAGATTCGACTATGAATACCGGCCATAGTCATTTCACGTCGTCACTGTAACGTAATCGTCTCGCGCCGTCTCTTATCCAAATATTTCGCCGTCATATTTAATGTCATTGTAATATCGTTATTGTAATATCATTATCTCATGCCGTGTTCTGATCTTGTAATATAGCCATCGCACGTTTCTTTTTGTAATCATCTCATAACTACTGTAAATCCACGCTCTTCATTACGCGTTTCTGTTAATAAATTTAACTTTTTGTTTTACGTAATCTTTGGCTAGTTTCTTTCTTTTTTCCGATCGCTCTCAATCCCTGGACACGAGCTTGTAATTATTTTATCTGTAAATACATTATTTTTTAAATCAAGGGTAAACATGAATAGGTATTTACATCGAATTAAATGTGTTTAAAATGACCACCTTCAGCACAAATACAGGCCCTTATTCTCCTATCAAAGGAATTTCGAACTCTATGACAAACATTTGGATCCGTCCTTACGTGAAGTCAATTGTTTACAAAAATGCACCCAATAATATTGCTGACTTAAGACAAAGAATAATTCGTGGATTCCGAGAAATAAGGACGGATCCAAATGTTTGTCATAGAGTTCGAAATTCCTTTGATAGGAGAATAAAGGCCTGCATTCGTGCTGAAGGTGGTCATTTTAAACACATTTAATTCGATGTAAATACCTATTCATGTTTATCCTTGATTTAAAAAATAATGTATTTACAAATATCGAAAAATAAAAAAAAATAAAAAAAAGAATTATTAATTAAAAAAAAAAATAATAAAATTTGAAAATTAAAAAAATTAGGAATTTAATAAAAAATTTAAAAAGGGATACCACGCGGAATATAAAATACATTTTTTTAAACATAAAAGTGACTATAACTCAGAAACGACTTATATCCGGACCTATGTTTATATAGCTTTTTTTCCTTCTTTTGGGGTCCTAAATCACGTCCTGAAATATTCGTCGCGATTTTCCGGACACCCTGTATATATTGAATTATAAACATTTTTTTGTAATGCAGATTGATGTAGACAAAATATCGGAATTAAACACAAAGGACCGTGTTTGAAGACGTAACTAATGTAATGTATTAATCATTAATATATCTATTTTAATACTATTTTGGCTAATTCAACAAAATAATATTTTAATAAAATATTTTTAGGAATTATTGTTTTCAAATTTATCCTCTTTCTCAAGTGAATCATGTAATTCAAAGACGCAAAATAATTCACATCCAAATTTTATTAGACCTTCTCCATCATATTCACCAAAATTATTACATTCTCCAACGCCATCACCAAGATCGCCATGCTCTCCTTCACGATCAATTACATCATTTCCATTATTATTACATATTACATCATTATGAAAAGAAGAAGATAAAATAATTACAGGCTCTTTATTCAGCAACATCTTCTATTACAAAAATCACAGATAAAATAACAGGTTAAGAAAATGAA
Organism: Cephalotes varians; assembly: GCA_037157785.1. NCBI lineage: Eukaryota > Metazoa > Arthropoda > Insecta > Hymenoptera > Formicidae > Cephalotes > Cephalotes varians. The sequence continues at coordinate 3,254 of JANQDE010000442.1, forward strand.
ACAAGTGATCACGCATTATGTAATATGATATTAAAAGAATTACAAGCTGCCAAAGAACCACACAAATCGAACTTGCGTATAAAACTTATGACTATTTTAACCGAACATGTGAATGCTTCGCACACTTAATTATAATTTTAAAAATGTATAAAGAAAAGAAAAATGTTTGTACATTTTGTAAATATTTCAAATTTTCATGTCGACTTCTAGAAATGTATTCAAACTGCCATGGTACCTTTCCTTCATTCATCATCCAAGTACTTATGTTGTCACATTGATTATATGCTTCAATAGTAGATCTATGGGCGTTTGTTTTTGCTAGTTGTCTTAATTCATTTTCGCTATTTGAATATCTCTTAAAAATTTCATTGTTATTTTTTTGAATTAGTAAATTGTTTAGATATGTATCGTGTTTCATTATAAAGTTCATTTTTTTTCTTCAACCATTATAAAATTACGAATGGCACATGCCGCAATTATTTTGTCAACATTATTAAGTCTTTTGTTTATTCCTTCTTTAAATACTTACCATCGCGAAACTAAAATGCTAAAGGCATTTTCTATTACTCGTCTGGCTCGAGATAATCTGCAATTAAATATTCTTTATGATAGCTACTATAGCTAGTATAAAAGGGCCAATGAAAATATTAGGTTCAAAGTTAATAAATTATTTTATTCATATATTCAATTCAAAATAATAACGAAAAAACGTTTTGGCTTTACTTAGCCATCTTCAATCCTTAACAAATATAGTTTGACACATATGTAAATATATATGTAAATAACATTATTAAATTGAAAATTGTCATGTACTGGCCTTAGATGTAGGCTCTTGCTGTTCTTATTCAACGATTATATTTATTATGTCTTTTCGTATTATTTATTATTTTAATGGTTTTATTTGTCAAACTATATTTGTTAAGGGCTGAAAATGGCTAAGTAAAGCCGAAACGTTCCCGTTATTATTTTGAATTGAGTATATGAATAAAATAATTTATTAATTTTGAATCTAATATTTGCTCGTTTCATTGACCCTTTTATACTGGTAGCTATCACTTAGAAAATACGAGCTTTGAAATAATTTATTAAATATTCTTTGTTGAATTGTAAGATTTTTTACAGGATAAGATCTCATCATATAATAAGAAAGTTTGAATGCTTCCCACGAAAAAATAATGACTTTTTATATTGGAGTTTGGAAGGCAAACTTTGTCTTTGCGTAAATTAAATGTATTTTTCTCTATGGCTTATTCTTTTCAAGATCAAAAGATGATCTTGAAAAGATTCCTCCATCGTTCTCGCTTCCATAAGCTCCGATAATCAATTAATCAATTAATGTGAATTTGTCTGTATGATCACAGGCTGCAAGTAAAACCATATTAAAAGTTCTTTTATAACACATGGAACCAGTGTTTGGTGAAACTTGTATCTGAATATGTTTGCCATCATTGGCCCTCAAACAATTAGGCATATTCTAATATTCATAAAAACCATTAATTATATTCTTCCATTGTATTTCATTTAGTGGCTTTACATTCAAGTGTTAATACTTCTGCTATCACAATTGTAGTTTCTGTAATTACTTTATAAACTGTTGATTTTCCTACACGAAATTTCAAAGCAATATATGAAATATCATCTCCAGTAGCTAGATACCTAATGGAAAAAATATATTATTAATACATTAGTTTAACATATTAGAAAAATAAATTTTTATTAAGTATTATATTTAAGCCTTACTTTAATGTTATGGCTAAACGATGTTCAGATAAAAGAGATTCTCATCTGCTGTTCTTTTCCAGAAATGGTGTTTTAATTAACAATTTACTAAATATTTCTAATGACATTCTTGTATAATAAAAGAATTTATCAGGATAATCTTTTAATTCTTGAAACGAAATGTAAAAATAACCTAATATATTACATCGAGCATTAATCGGTGTGCACCCACCATCGCCGATTTGTCCTTTTCTTATAAACTTTCATTTTTCTCTTTGTAACATGCATCAATATTAATGATATAATATGTAGATTTTTAGTCAAAAGTGACATTAATTTGTTATTCATTTCTATTTAATTTCTAAACTCTTCGTTACATCTTGTCACATCTTGTAAAAAATAATTAGATTTTTGTTAAATATTTATTCTAGAATATTTTTCATTGATTTATACTTTGATTTATATTGTATTTTGTGCATATTTTAATAATTATTCATAAAGTAATTATAAAACCTTTAATAATTATAATTTTTTATATTTTAATTTTTTAATGATTTTATAAATTATTTTATTTCATTAATAATATTTCATAGATAACCGTAGCTTATTCTTTACTCCTTTATTGTAAGCAGAACTATAGCTTATGTGTAATATCTTATTCCTAATTCCTAATATTCAACTAAATTAAACGGCTTAACTAACGAGCAAATTATTTACAGGTAGAAGCGCTTGTTTCAAATTCATATGTTTCTCGATGTTATAAATAATGACAATTATTCTTAAAAATTATAACATAATGTGATACTTATTTTTCTCGGCGGTACATGTTTCGACTTCCTAAGTCTTCTTCAGCCGCTAATACTAACAATTGATTAATATTTCTTATTATATGATGTCTCCAATATCCATAAAACATGTGTCTTAGTTAAATTTATAAACAAAGCGGTAAAAAAACCGATGAAATCCGATGCATCTTCTCATCTCGCCGCTAATACAATCAATTGATATAATCCTTAATATATAATATATAATGTCTCCATTATCCATAAATATGTCCTAGTTAATATTGTGTACGATAACACGTTAATAGACAAAGAATCTTCTCCAATTATCTTAAATTGATATGTCCTCCTTTGATATGTCATTGTTGTTAAAAAAATCTTTTGTAAGTCCATGGTTTAAAAACCAAATAGTCATTTTTTTCTAATATTATTGAGTAAATTAAGTTACCAATTAATTGTAATGGTCAAGTTAATTAAATGATAATTGAAAAAAAAAACTTACATTTTATTGTTACAGTAAATGAGAAATATGTAGTAGACTCTTGTCACTTCAAAATTATAATTAAAACTTCAGTCACAGTGCGAAAGACAATGTACCCAACAGTACGAATAATATTAATAATAAATAAGCTATGTTTGTGTGTTATCATTTTTGATCAAAAATTTTTGTGAGTAAATTGAAATATGAAGAGTCAATATTCAACGTCATCGACCGAATTTAATCCCTTTTCTTATGTTTTTATATATCACAATAAAATCTTCTAAAAAAAAATTACCTTTTTAAAAAAAGGTAAAAATACGCAACAAGTTTACGTGTTGCTTGGAGGAAATACTGCTGTTCTGACCCAAGTGGTAATAGCTTTAATAAAAATAACACAATTAAAAAATAAAACCAAGTGATACATTTCCATTATTTCAACCTAAGTGTTATATCACAATATTGCGTCACTTTACTGAATTTACAAATAATATCTAATAATGAACTCTAATAATATATGTATATTATTTGTATAAAAGATTTGATATCAAATAAATGGCGCCAAGTTATAATTCCATTATTTCGAAAGTTCTATAATAATGAATCTTAATAATATTTATATCATTTGTATAAAAGATTTGATATCAATAAGTGGCGCCAAGTTTCATCCTATTACTCGACAGTTAAGTTCCACACGCAGTTCGAAGAGAAAACTATTGTATCAAACTCAAGTACATATGTATATATTTCAATCGAATAAAATCTAAATATGTGAGTAAATCGACGAAACGGTCCTATAAGTTTATTAAACTGAATTGGAATAAATAATAAATTTCTTTTCGACCGATATATGAAAACATCAAATAATTTAAAACACGGCCAAATACGGTCAAAGCTAGGTGTCAGTGCTCAATAATAATTCTATTTTTATTTAAATTAAACTATAATCTAGTACATTCAAACTACGCGCCGAACACAGCCGGTCATATAACGCAGTTCTAAACTAGAATAGAAATAAAGGGTGAATTCGTGTATGCAGTCACTACTGCAGAAGGTATCATTTTATCCTTGTTTACCCAATTTTGTTTACCTTGTTTGTCTAATGAACAATGAAGATAAAATGATACTCTCTGCAGCAGTGACTGCATAAACGAATTCACCCAAAGTCACAAATGAATTTGATCGTCAAATTAATGCATGATGTTAATAAGCATTTTTAAAAATTATTATTTGTTTACACGCTGGCCTTACAATGCGTTACCCCTTAATAGATATTAGTTATTGCGATAAATATTACCATATGCCTCGGTGGTCTAATTGGGAAGACGCCTGCCCCGACAAGACAGGAGATTCCAGGTTCAAACCCTGGCTGAGGTAATATTTTTCGCAATAAGTTCTTTACAGTTTTAAAAATGCTTATTAACATCATGCATTAATTTGACAATCAAATTCATTTGTGATTTTATTTCTATTCTAGTTTAGAACTGCGTTATATGACCGGCTGTGTCCGGCACGTAGTTTGAATGTACTAGATTATAGTTTAATTTAAATAAAAATAGAATTATTATTGAGCATTGACACCTAGCTTTGACCGTATTTGGCCGTGTTTTAAATTATTTGATGAATTGGAATATTTGGAAATGTTAAATGAATTATCACATTTCAATTTTCCTTCCCCATTCTCCTATCTTTTATAATTTCAATGTCATTTTTTGAAAGTTCTTTCCTCTTTCCTCAATCACCTTCTCGGATAATCGACAACCTACAAATGAATACAAGTATATATAAATATATTTTTCACACTGAAATATAATAATACTGGAACGTGCGCGGGCGCTAGTGTCGTGAAATGACAAAGAGGGTCTTAAGTGGTATTTTTATCTCTTTTTAGTACAATCTGGTCAAAAGTTTCATTGTTAACGTTTATTGGATACACGTAAACATCTTTTATAAACGAGACTGTATGATCCCCACTATCGTTTACCACACATGCGTAGTATAGCTTAGAGAAGGCTAAAGATACCAYCTTGGATGCTCTCTCTCGGATCACACTTATTCATAGGGTCGCGCTCGTTCCAGTATTATTATATTTCAGTGATTTTTCATCTTACTCCGCTCCGCCTGTACTTTTCATACATTTACACATAAATACGTTTGTAAAAAATTGCCTAACTCTCTAATAATGCGGTTACTCAATAATTACTTATATTTTTATATTGAATGTTTTACAATAAATTTTAAATGTTAGTAAAAATCATGCTTTGTATAATTAAATCTAACGACCTTGCCTTCTTTTCCTTTACCCGCAGGAATCGCACGTGATCCAGTCCCGAGTTAAAAGGATTAAATTCCTTGACTCGAAATTAAGACCGACGATCGCACTGCTCGTGAAAAAAGGCGTTATAATGTCCTTTCAGGACGTTGACCCATATTCCGGAGCCATAAAAGTGCGTTCGACTCGCAGCACGCACCTCTGTGCGTCTACCTGCGAGACACAGTCTCTGAATATGTCCTTCCATACCCCCTCCTTCTTATTCCTTCCAATTTACACAAAAAACTTTCGGGGTTTGGACGTAACAATATCATCTTCGACTCACGTTAAACGGCTTCAGTGCAGGAAGACTCATTTTCGACAACATTCGAGGAAAAGTGTCCGATAAAAATTTCGAAATGGCTCTATTACTTAAATTTAATAAGTATTTTTAAACAAAAAATATATATAGAATATGTTTCTAAATAAAGTATATTTATTTCCGTTATTTGTAAGATTGAAGCCCTGAAATAAAACAAATTTAACTTTTCAATTACTTTTTTTTATTAATTTAACTTTTAATTCAATTAATTACATTATGGGTTAACTTATATTTTAACAATTTTAAGTTAAATTTTTGAGGCTGTTAACTTTAACTTTAGTTAAAAAAAAGTTAACCATATATATATATATATATATATATATAGCAATACATGGTTTGTTAATGTTAAAATTTATATATCAAATAATAATTTTATAATAACGAACGGATACTGAAGATGACTTAGGATGCTTTCTATTTGGTGACAGGTTGATACAAGTATCGTTCTATTTTTGTCATTTATTGAATGCCAAGAAAGATAGAACGATGTTTGTGTCGACTTGTGTCATTAAATGGAAAGCATCTTTAATCAAGGTATGAAATGTACGTATGTGAATTTTAATATTGTAATATAAATATTATTAGCACGAACACCTAGCTACTTTCATGCTCTTTGATTATCTAAATATGTGTAAGCATATATAAACAAATATATTTATATATCAAATTTATATGTCCATATATGTTCATATATCCTTCTTTCTTTTATAAAATTATTGTTTGATACAAAAAAAATAATAATAATTAGAAAAAATAATTAGAAAAAATAAAAAATCGTTAAAAAAATATAAAAAAATATTCGATCTATTCGAATAATTCGAAGTTACAACAAATGAGCATCTAATTCAAATAGTTCAGACAGTTTGAACAATTCGAGCTTAAACAGTGATTGGTATGAATTGTCAGTTCATCAGAATTATATATCATTATATATAATTATATACGAGTATAAGTAATTTTTTCTTATTTTTTTAAATTAACTTTTTGTAAAAGAAGCAATGCAAAAATTATCCTTTTATTTCTTGTGTTTTCATTGTTATACTATTATTTTTCTTGTATTAAACAATTTTACGAAAAAAAAGTATATATGGATATACTTCGATGGACATATTTCGTATATAATTATATATATTTATATGTTTATATATATTTATATATATTTTTATATAAAAAATTTTTTATTGGGATATGTCTATGAAAATAGAAATGTATATTGTATTTAGAATATCGGAGTATTTATAAAATCATGATTTCTATGTTCTAATCAAAGTGATAGTAGCTTTATCTAATTTTTACAATATTTCTTTTTTTACGAAATGTAAAAAGCGAGTCTACTAAAGGAAAAATTGTTGTACCAATATATTGTTTATATCATCTGAACACTACAAAATGCATATCTTCACAAAACATTTTCAAAAATTACTATTTTAAAAAAAGGTAAAAGACGCGACGAGTTTATGTGTTTCTTAGAGGAAATATTGATGTTCTAACTCAAGTAGTAGTAGCTTTATTAATAATAACACGATTAAAATATAAAATTAAGTGCATTTCTATTTATTCTAATCTAAATGATAGTAGCCTTAATTTTTTTTTTAATGATATCTTATAAAGTTGCGTTATCTAACTCAATTCAAGTAATATATATATATATATATATATATATATATATATATATATATATATATATTCAACCCATGGTGTACTATTCAATCTAAATAATATATGTATATTATTTGTATAAAAGATTTGATATCATTAAGAGGGGCGCCAAGTTTCATTTTATTCTTGATAAATCAAGACTCGTTAAACCAAGTAGTACATATCTTTATATTCCCATTGAAATCTTCTTACTCTAATCCAAGTGTATTTCAAGGTTAACAAATATTCTACAAATACTAATAAATATAAAGAGTAACAATACAAAATAAAAAATTTTAATGTAAATAAAAAAAATTTTTATGTAAAATCTTAGCGCTGCTAGACTGAATAAAGGAAAACAATGAAAACAATTTAATCAATTTAATCTGAATTACATTGAGTAAAAACAAAGTTTGCTCTTTAAGTATTAAATTTATTAAATATCTTAAATCTACTCCGTATATTCGCTTTGATAACGTACAATGCTGGCAAAAAATTAAACTTATATCCTTTAAATCAAAATTTCCATGTTTTTATTTCAAGATCTAGCAGCGACAAGTCTTTTTATAAAAAAAATTTTTTTATTTAAATTAAATTTTTTTATTTTGTACTGTTACCTCTTTAATTCTTTGTAATTAAATATTTCATTTGATTGAAATATATGTTTAAAAAAGATTTATAGACATATATTCCGGAATATCAGATATTAAGGGAAAATGAAAGCTACCACTTGGATTGGACACACATTATTTAAGTTGCGTTAGATAACGCAAATTTATGATATTATTTTTTAAAATAACTAAATCGGAGCTACTATTAAGCTACTACTCACTTGGTTTAGAATAAGAAGACTTCAGTGGCAATACAAAGATATGTACCACTTGGTTTAACTATAGAATAGGATGAAACTTGGCGCCTCTTAATGATATCAAATCTTTTATATAAATAATACATTATTTGGATTAAATAGTATACCACGGGTTGGATATACAGGGTGGCCCGCATAAATGTTTACAGCTGGATATCTCGGGAACTATACCATCGATTTT
>JANQDE010000442.1:19069-41332 GCA_037157785.1 Cephalotes varians
TACATAGTTACATTCTGTTTGACAAGAGTGTATACGGCGAAATCAGAAAACTATTTGGGATAAGGCACTGAAAAAGAATATATGCATACTACATAATATAAATCATGAATTATTTATTATTAATAAGTTATCCAGTCGTTTCGTTATTAATATAATTGCCTGGCATCTCCAATACTTTCTACTAATTTTATAGCATAATCTTGAGACAAAGACCTTTATACAAATCGAATTTGTGAAAATAATTGCTTGACGGTCCAAATCTTCTTCTTTCCTTGAGCTTGAACTTTATAAACGCCCAAACATTTTCTATGAGATTTGCATCTGACGACTGCGACGGCCAATCCAGTACGTCAACGTCATTTTCTTGTTTCCACGCAGTATAAAGACTCCGATGTTTTGGGTCATTATCCTCATGCAGCAGCCAATTTTCGTTTTTCCTCATAAACCACCTTTGTGCAGATGATAATAAAGTCTTCTGATATATTTTGATCATTTTGACAGCGTTCAAATTATCTGTGATGATCTGTGAAGATGTGCAAATGTGTCAAATCCCTGCTTTGAGAAACAGTCCCAAACGTGAATCTTTACCGAGTGTTTAACAGTCTGGTGGATCAGTCTATTGGCGTGGGTAGACGAGGTATGATGAATGGAAGAACATGCCCAAAAAGAATTTTTGTCCAAAAAATTTACCTTATCCCAATTACGGTCCAAATTTTTTTTTGCCCAAGTAAATCTTTTTTCGACATTTTTTTGGACAGTAACGATTTTTTCAATGTGCTTCAGAATTTCACTTCTGAGCCAGTAAACGTCTTCTTATAATGTTACATGATATATTTAAATCCTTTTTAAGCAAAACTGCTTTCCAACTACGCAATGATAGACAAGGATTTTTCTCAAACACCCATAAAATCACTCTGTCCTCCTTTTTTATCGTTTTTTGCACAGATCTATAATCTGGTTGTCGACGATTTTTACAACGGAACAGCATTTCACTTACTTACAAATGTTTTCGACTTTTTCATGTATTTAGCAGCGGCTCTGTACGACATTTTCGGTCTTTTCAGGTACAAACACAGAAACACGGCTTCGTAACGTGATGCGTACGCGGCACTCATGGTGAAATATTCCTTTTGTGACTAAGAACAATTGATGCTTTCTATACAAAGTATCTTGAGGGAAGGGTCCCGCTACCTGCTCGCGTTCGAAACAGTTTCTAGGAAAAAATTTAGCTATACACGCTTTTGACAAACAGACTGTATATGTCTATTTTTATCCTAATTGTGTAATTAAAAATCATAAGGTAAACAAATGATTTATTATGTTTTTATGAATTAGATCATCCGGATATTCCTAATCGTACAGGAAAAATTAACGATATTGGCAAATTCGACGCACAGTTCTTCGGAATTCACTTTGAACAGGCCCATACAATGGATCCGATGTGTCGAATGTTATTAGAACACACTTACGAAGCCATTGTTGATGCGGGAGTTAATCCAAAGCAGTTACGTGGATCACGAACCGGCGTTTTTGTGGGCGCATGTTTTTCAGAATCTGAAAAAACTTGGTTTTACGACAAATTACAGGTAGATCTTCATTATATAACGCGCGACAGACGCAACGAAAGATAACTAGACGGGTCAAAAAGAATCAAGATTCATTTTATTAACTTAGATTTGGGTGCAGAAAGAATTTCGAAAATTAGAAATTTTATATTTTCGAACTTTAAAATTTACAACTATTTATCTATTTATTACTAAAAATAGAATAGTAGAATGCAGAAAAATCGAAGATTATCCAAGAAAAAATGTTTCATATAAAACTATGTACAATTATATATAATTATATATAATTATTGACATATTGTATATATTATGTATGATTATATATGATATCAAGAGATACGGTAGTGTCTCGCGCCAAGTTCACGCGTAGCACGAGACGGACCTGTATCTTTATGCGAGACCAAAAGTTGAGACGAGCCGAAATTATCAGATCTCAATAACGGCTGAGCCGTTGAGTTAATAATAAGCTCAATCGATAGCGCATAATATATAATAAAAGTATACTTATTTTTATAGTACGTGCTGTAGGAAAAAAGTTAATATAATGTAAAGTGTAGAAATAAAAAATATCGATCTCCGGGATATTTGTATGTACGTATGTACTGTTTCGATTTTTAGACGTTAAGTGCGCTAGCGTCATTGATTGACAGCAGGGCTGCGTTCAGAAACATCACCCGACCACGCTAGGGTGTCATTCTATCTTTATTGTTCATTGGACGTAAACAAAGATAGAATGACACCCTAGCGTGGTCGGGTGATGTTTCTGAACGCAGCCCAGTGCTAACAAGAACAAGACAAGTACCGATACTCACTGCAAGTGCTCAAAATCTATAGCATACGTCACGCGCACTGCAGATATTGAATACTCGCAGTGAATAACGGAACGCAGCCCAAATAACATTTATATATATAAACTAAATTATATAGCTATTATATTTCTATTAAACAAGTATATGTAAAGAAGGTATATCTAACATTTGGACTGAAGCCAACGATGCGCAAATTAGAAAAAGACAATGGTCTAGAAATGCTAGAGATATCTGTATTATTTTCTTACAGAAAATTGATAAGCAATTGCTGGTATTATTTGAGTATTTGACTGTGTCTCTTGATAAAATAAGTAATAAAAAAAATTATTTCGAAAATGATGAGTCTTTTTAATTTTATATAATAAATATTGAAAGAGGCCATTATATATAAGTATATGTAGAGAAGAGAATGATAAGATTTAAGCTAATGATGCTTGAATTAGAGAAATGTAATCTAGAAATGATATAACATTTATATTTTGTATTTTTGTAACATAATTAATTAAAGAGCACCGTCATATACTGCATACTGAAAATATGACGGGGATGGTGGCGGAATCTCTTTAGCAAAATCTAATTTATATATTACTAAAAAAAAAAAGAAATAATATCTATCAAAAAAATTACGTTTTTTTAAAAAAAAAGATAAAAAAAGTGCTAAGTATAGGCCCTTTTTTCACAATCAAAACAGAACTATAATTTTACCTTTCAAAAAATCTGTCATATATATACTTTCTATAAAAAAATATGATATTAAGAAATGGCGCCAAGTGGAATTAAAGAAAGGACTATGAATACAATATATTGAAAAAATAAATATATAAAAATATAATCTATTAAAAAAATTAAAATATTTAATAAAAAAATAAAAAATTTAATAAAAATAAAAAAATATATTAAAAAATACAAAAAAACTTGCCACTGCTAGTATGCTAGCTAAAGAGTAGTAGCGCCAAGTTTTTTTGTATTTTTTACTATATTTTTTTATTTTGATTAAATTTGTTATTTTTTGATTAAACATTTTAATTTTTTTAATAGATTATATTTTTATGTATTTATTTTTTCAATATATTGTGTTCATAGTCCTTTATTAAATTCCACTTGGCCATTTCCTAATATCATATTTTTTTATAGAAAGTATATATACGACAGCTTTTTTGAAAGGTAAAATTATTGTTCTGTTTTGATTGTGTTTTGATTGTGAAAAGAGCGTGTACTTAACGCCTTTTTTTTACTTCTTTCTTTAAAAAAGTCATTTTTGATAGATATAATATGTTCATATATTGTATATAATTTTTTCCCCTGGCAATGAATATCTTGAACGAGAGCAAACGTAAAATATCGTGTATATGTCGGTGAAACATTATTTTCCAATTTTAATTTTCTTAATTATGATTAGGCAAATGGTACTATCGAGTGCTACAAAGCTATGCTGGCGAATAAGATTGCCTACTGGTTAGGAGTGACTGGACCATGTTACATTCTGGATTCCGCCTGCAGCTCGAGCTTGATCGCGTTGAAGCATGCTTTCCGATGTTTGCAAGACGGTCAATGCGACGCCGCTATTGTGGGCGGATCGAACGTGTGTCTTCATCCCTTCCTATCGCTGCAATTTTCTCGTCTTGGTACGATCTCTCGTTTTCAATTACATTTTCTACACTAATCCGTATAAATGTGACATAAAAAAATAATAACTTTGTTTCTCTTTCACTGTAAACTTCTGTAGTAAAGAATTCTAATTAAAAAAAAAATTATATTTATTATTAATCAAGTAATTCTATTGATTAATAATAATCAAGTTTTTATTGTAAAAAAACATCTTATGTTATTTTATATTATTCCAAAGGTAACATTCATATATGAAAAAAGCTTAAGAGAAGAGAAAAATTGAAATTGTTATTAAAACTTCAAAATGTTCTGATTAATCACATGTTAACAAAACTAACGGATTGTGTTATAAAAGTCATAATTGCACAATTAGAACTTTTCAAAAAATTCACATGATAGTTTTCTTCCTAAGAATATAAAATAGAAAAAAACTTAGAATTATACTCACAGTAATGAAATGTTATTGTAAAATTTATTATTTAAAATTTAAATTAAAATTTATTTATTATTTTTTTATTAGCGCACTAAAAAAAGAATCTGGTTGCATTAGTTGAAAATCTGGTAAATTCAATGAGTACATCTGTTCGAAAATATACGAATTCTTGTTACTATGAAGGAGTAACCAGATGAATTTGATTAATTTTTTCTTTTAAATATACCAGAAATTTTTTATGAAAACGAGCTAACGATTAGTTGCACATAATTTTACTACAAATATAAAATTTTACTTCTGATAATATTTTTGGTGCCATTATTACATCTTAGCAACTTATATAATTTCCAGGAATTATTGGATTTCTGAATTAATTCTTATACAGAATTAAAAACTATCATAAAATATACTTCTTCTATTTCTCTTACTTTTATTTTTGTCTCTGAACAAAATTTTGGGGAATTCAAAGATCTTATTAAAATATCGAAAATTCTCATAATGCTGCCTTTTATTCTATCTCGTGTGATTTTTTCCTTACGAGAATAGCGTCCATTTAGCGGTGTTTACTGTTTGTGTCGCGTACTGTTTACGAGAAATGTCTAGTGAATACAATTAAGTTTTATAAATTTAATTGGAAAATACTAACCAAATATCTTATAATTGCGGATATCAAATGTTCTAGTTATAAAATTAAGTTCTATCAAGATAAGCAGAAATTCTGCTTAATTTTACCAAAATGCATTCGATCATAGATATCTTGTTGCTATAATCAAATCATTTTTCTCAGTGCGTTGATAGTAATAAGTATATACTATTATACATAATATTAATCATACATATAAGATGTGTATGATATGAGATATGTATAAATTCCTTGGAAATTCCGTAAAAAATTAACATTATATATGAAATAATAAGTCAAAAATATAAAGAAAGATTTTGTGTATAATTTTATCCTCCAGAAAATCAATGTTTAATATACAAAGAATTGAAGATATAAGAATTGAAGATATAAAAAAAGCGATTACACTGGTTGACACGTGTCAAGTTTGAGGATAACAAAAATGGTTTCTAGGCATTTTTTAGCGCAGATTACGAATCTGGTTGTAAAAATTGTCTAGCACGTTAGGATTTTGAGAAAATCGCAGTTAAAAACACGAAAAATACCGTTTTTGATATTTTTACATCAGTTAGATCTTTTAATAAAGGTCTTTTAATAAAGACGTGATATAGAGTGCTGCAAGAGTGCAAAAGAAAGCTTTTAACTTACAATTGATGTAGCAAATATGAAAAAGTTTAAATCAACAAAAAAATAACTGCGTACTAATAAGGTGGAAATTTTTATTTTTCAAAAATTTTTTTGCTCACTCCGTAAAGTATGAGATACATCATAGAAAGTGTCTATTCTCTTTTAAAAAAATTTTTGAGTTTAGATTCGTAATCAGCGACCCCAAAAACTCCCGCATACCGAGTGTTATCCAAATCAAGTTACTTTTCACATTTCTTCTCATCATATTGAATTCGCCATTTAAAAAATTGATATTTTCACTAAAAATTTGTATATTTAATAACCTCGAAAATCGAATGTGGTTTCATTTCATATATACATTTTTTTTTAAAGAGAATTGAAATTCTCCATATGATGTTTCCCATGACTGGATGAACAAGGACATTTCTAAAAAATGAAAATGTTTATCTTTGTACACAGTTTCTCTGTGTTGCGTACGGACTTTTTCATACTTGCTACATCAACTACAAGTTAAATACTTTTTACGCTCGCAGAACTTGTATCACGTCTTTGTTAAAAGATATCACTGATGCAAAAACGTTAAAAATAACACTTTTCGCATATTTATCTGCGATTTTCTTAAAATTCTGACGTGTTAGGCAATTTTTACGGCTGGAATGATTTTTCGTAATCAGCACTGAAAAATCTACTAAAAACCATTCGTGATATTTCCAAATTTGAAAAAAGGTCATATTTTGTCGATTAATGTAATTTTTGTATACTTTGCGATATTTTATGATAATGACTACTATAGGGGTTTTGTCATCTGATGGCCGCTGTAAAGCATTTGACGCTGACGCGAATGGCTATAGTCGGAGCGAGACAATCTGTGCTATGTACATACAAAAGGCAAAAAATGCGAAACGAATCTACGCTACAGTGGTCTATGGTAAGGCGAATTGTGATGGTTACAAGGAACAGGGTATCACGTTTCCATCAAGCGCGATGCAGAGTACATTGATGAAAGAGTGTTACGAGGATTGCAGTCTGTCGCCGAACAATCTGTCCTACCTCGAATGTCATGGTACTGGCACCAAAATTGGCGATCCTGAGGAACTCAACGCGATCCAAAATATCTTCTGTAAAGACAGACCTACTCCTTTATTGATTGGTTCTGTTAAATCAAATTTGGGACATTCCGAGTCTGCTAGCGGTCTATGTCAAGTTGCCAAGGTAACTTTTTTTAAAGAAATATTGTGTTTACATTAAGATTCTAAGATTACATTAAGATCTTTCTTCTTGAAAATCTTTCGTAACAAGAAAGATAAATTTAATTAAATATTTTTCGATTTTGACAAAGAAGTATTAATGATTTATATATTTAAATGATAAATATTTAATTGTTGTTTTTCTTGTAATGGAGATGGAATTTTTTGGATTTGATTGGAATTAATAAATTCGATTCGAATAAATCTGACTTTTTGGATAATGAGATTCGAATTATTCAAATAGCTCGAAATATCAATATTTAACCCTTTATATTAATCCTTAAAAGGTAACGTGTTTTTCGGCACCTTTAAAAGGTAACGTGGGGTCACTCGCGTTTGGCGCTTAAAAAAGTGCTTTAAAGTGCTCTAAAAAATTTATGATATTACATAAACTATCCTAGTATAAGGACCAATCACTATATTGCTGATTAGTTCTTTTGTTCAAACAATAAAATTATATAAACAAATGAAAACATGAAGAATGTACCATTTTGTTGAAAAAATTGTAACTTTGGATAAAATAAAATTTTTTTTAAATTTCAAACGGGAAATTAAAGCTTAAGAATGGTACTTTAAGAAAAAAAATATTAAGAGTCTGTATAAATTAAAGAAAAGCTTAAGTTTTGAGCATGAAAATCACGTTTTTTCAAAGTACCTAGAGAGGTACAATCTACAATAAAATAGACATCGTATTATTTTTCAATCAATTTTATTAATCTAAATGACATATATTTTCAAAGTTTATTCAAAAATAAAAAAAAAATATAAAAATAAAAAATTATGGCAACGTTGAGGCAAAATTGTTATATGCAATCAAAGCATATTTCATCTGTGTTCATCAAAATTTGCAATTTTTCATGAAAAAACATCAATTCATAGAGAAAAAAACGTCAGAATTCAGAAAAAACATGTTACTTACTTTTCACTTTTCGTCAACGTAAATGGTAACGTGGAGTCACTCGTGTCTTTTTGAAATTTCGACTGCCTCTTACGACGGCTGTTCACGCACTAAACTATCGGTACTCGGGGAGCTAATAGCCTACTAGCATACAATTTTTTTCAGTATAGTGCGGCACCGTTCCTCATCCCCCTCCCTCCAAGCTAGCAAAGAGAGAAAATTTGATCGAGGCACGAGTGACTCTACGTTACCTCTTAAGGGTTAATACATTATTTTACCATCGTATAAGGGGCATTAACGAGAAGTAATAAAATATTTTACTGCGACAGAGGCAAACACATTCTTACTGTAGAAACATATAGACGTTGTACCTTTTGCAGCACCAAAGAGAAACAGGAAAGAAGCAACATCATATGCAAAACTTGCAATGTTGCATTATGCAAGAAATGCTTTTAGCCCTTCCACAAGTCAAAGAGCACTGGTATAATAATTTATTACTCTCAAATTGTAAATAATAACAATAAAAATTAAAATAACATTAAAAATTTTTTTGAAATATTATCAGTGCTTTTGAATCCAATGCTCATCTAAAATTGTGTTTATTTTTTATCTCTTCACTTTCCCGATTATTTGCCCTATAAATGGTTAAATATAATAAGATAATTTAGCGAAAAATTAGGTACTCGAATACTAGCAAATTGGCATTATATTCTCACTGAAATCCTTTTTTCGGATTAAAAATAAATCAAATAAAATCGTTCTCAAAATTATTTGTATTAACAAACAATTAGCTAATATCATGCTGAAACTACCAGTTTCTCATCTAATCATTAAAACAAGCAGCGTTGGGTTAATATTTAGACCGCTTGGGAACATTGTGTGACATTGGCATTCAAATTTTTTTGTCTGAGCGGAAAAATATAAACATTTTACTTGTAATTAATCTTTATAAATTTAACTTGAAATCTTGAAACGAAAAAATATTTGTTATGTGTATTTAAAATTAACTCTAAGATCTCTTTAATCTCTTAATCTAAAGTTGAATTTATCCGAATAATAGCAAATATGAATTGTACTTAGTTCTAATTTATATAATTCTAATTAAAAATAATGCAGTCGCAATTAAAAATAATTGCGCGCGCGCGCGCGATTGTACTGCCTTGTATCGGCTAATCCGGTTACGATCGCATGATCGCGTATTGCTCGAGACGAATGTCAACTTCCCTGCTCGCAACCTCCTGCAGAGATTGTCAAATTCTCAAGAATTTCTGATTGATCGCCTCTGATCGGCAATCCTGCGATACTACAAACTTGTCGAAATGTGTTCGCATCGATTGAAGATTGCAGGGACAACAGCCTATTCCTTGCCTTTCTTGTAGTTATACGTATATATACGTGTGTGTGTACGCATTAATTCGTTTGACCATTTATATGATATGTAATAGCTACATTAATTTATTATGTTGCAACACTTACCGTAGGTAATAATAGCAATGGAAACTGGAATAATCCCACCTAATTTGCATCATAACCGGCCACGAGAAGGAGTAAAAGCTTTGGAAGATGGCAGACTCAAAGTCGTCACTGAGCCGACACATTGGGATGGTGGTTACGCGGGTATTAACTCTTTCGGTTTCGGAGGTGCCAATTGCCATATCATATTAAAATCCAATTCAAAAAAAAAGATCACTAATGGAGTATCATCTGATGATTTACCGAGACTCGTAACAGTATCTGGACGTACAGAGAATTCTGTTAAAATATTTTTAGATGATGTAAGTAAAGATCAATAAAAAATCAAGATGTCGAGAGAGAAAGATTATATAAAAATCAAATAATGTAAAACGTAGAAAATGATTGAAATATATCAATAATATTTCCGTCATTATATATTAATGATGAAATTGGAAATGACATCATTTATCTTTATGATATCTTTAAGTATATTTTTTACGATTCGACAAGATTTCTTATCAAAAGGAAAAAATCGACACAGAGTGAAATGTTCGACTTATTATCGATTGGATTCGTGAGAAAATTGTTTTCGTAGATCGAGAAACATCCGTTAGATACTGAATATATCCGTCTGCTTCATGACATTCACTTTGATGATATCCAAGGACATCTGTATCGAGGATACACAATAATCGGCTCGAAGACGGAGAAATATTTTATAAGGGAAATAGAAAATTATAAAGGAACTGCGAGACCGATTTGGTTCGTGTTTTCCGGTATGGGATCGCAGTGGCCTGGCATGGGTACGTATTGTGTTAATTTTTTTTAAATTTCTACAAGTAGAAATAATATTATATTTTACTTTTTTTATTTGATATTTGTCCCAAAAGGTGCCGATTTGATGAGATTCCCCGTCTTTGATAAAGCTATAAAAAAATGCGACACTGTCTTACGACCGCGCGGTGTAGACATCATTAATATACTGACAAATAAAGACGAAACTATTTTCAACAACGTTTTGCATTCGTTTGTGGGTATCGCAGCAGTACAGGTGAGCAGCATATAGTCATGACAGTCACATTATTTTTTTTAATAATATAAATTATACTCTCGCGACAA
Source organism: Cephalotes varians (assembly GCA_037157785.1). Lineage (NCBI taxonomy): Eukaryota > Metazoa > Arthropoda > Insecta > Hymenoptera > Formicidae > Cephalotes > Cephalotes varians. Next base: position 29,453 of record JANQDE010000442.1, read on the forward strand.
AACATTAATTGTGTGTCAAAATTAAGAAACGACGATTAGCATAATACAAATAAAACATTTAAGTTGCAATAAAAATAAAATTTTTTAAATTGAATAACAAAATTTAAATCGTTAATAATAAATTATATAACGATATATTAATATTTTTATATTAAAAAATTATATAATTAATCTAAAAAATTAGAATTTATTACAGTGTCTAAATTATAAATTTATAATTAAAATTTTAAACGTGCAGAATTAAATTTAAAAGATTTCTCATTATTCCTCATCGTATAATATAAATTTTGTAGATTGGTCTGGTCGATCTCTTGACATCAGTAGGCATTGTGCCGGATAAAATTATCGATTTTTCTATCGGAGAGCTCGGTTGCGCTTACGCAGACGGATGCATCACCGCTGAACAAATGATCTTGTTTGCGTATTCGAGAGGTTTAGAGTCTATCGAAACTAAAGTAACTTATAATCGTTCGATAACCGTTGCCGATCTTGATTTTGAAGACAAAGATAGATGTCCATCTGACATTAAAGTGACTTGTCATAATGCTGCTAATAGCAGCACTATTAGTGGACCTGCTGAGTCGATGAAGGAATTTGTTGCCCAATTACAGGTTCGTCTAACACACATCATTTTTGTCAAGAAAATCTTCTAAATCGTATTGATAATTATATAATATGATATATTGGGTTGGAGAAAAAGTTTCTTCATATTCTCTCAGGTAGATAGCTTTAGGATCGCATAACTCTGGTAATATTAATCGGATCTGACAAAGTTTGCGTGCGTTCGAAAGGTCATAGAGTAATTAAAAAAAAAAGTTGTGATACTTATTTATTCAGTTAAAAGTTATTGTGTCTTGAAAATGAATAAAAATGAAGAAAAAATTCAATACATTTTGAAATTTTATTACAAAAAGAAAAGAATGCGACTCAGGCAATTAAAAAAATTTGTGATGTTTATGAACATGATGCAGTATCAGTATGCGTGGCACAAAGCTGGTTCAAGTGTTTTCAATCTGGAAATTTTGATGTCAAAGATGTATCTCGCTCCGGATTAGTGACCAATCACTGAAAAAAGTCAATGAAGTCATGGAAAAAATTGCAAAAATGGCACATTAGCAGTTATGATAAGGAACTAAACATCGACTCCAAAATAGTATTAAATCATTTGAAAAAGGTTGGATACAAAAAACTCGATGTTTGGGTGTCACATGATTTAACAGTGAAAAATTTAATGGATTGAATTTTCATCTGCGAATCATTACTAAAACGGAACGAAATCGAACCATTTTTTTAAACGGCTCATTACGAGCGATGAAAAATGAATCACGTATGACAATAATGTACAAAAAAGATCGTGATCGGAGCAAGGTGAAGCAAAGAGCAAAGTCAGAATTGACGCAAAAAAAATGATGTTTTGTGTGTTTGTGTGTGTGTGTGTGTGTGTGTGTGTGTGTGTGTGTGTTAAAATACGAAGAAACTTTTTTCCCAACCCAATATATGAATTTATAAGATTTAAATTTATTTTTAATGAAATTACACCAATGTAATTTGATATTTAAAAAACTCTCAGCGTATTAGTTAAAATATATACAATATATGCAATATATATGACATAAGAATTGTGTATTGTGCATTTTTATTGCAATTTTTAAATTATATAATAGATAAATTTGAATTGTTTAATTGTTATGTTGCCTATTTATAAATATTATCTACTGTTTTTTTTATATTTATTCTAAAAAAGTATTCTACTCTAGTTGAAGTCATATGTTCAGTAGTTCTGCATGGGACTTGAAAAACATATTTTTGAGTAAAGTTTGTTTAAACGCGTAAAGTTTGTTTAAATTATATCATTCAAATAAGCAAGAAGTTCCGGCCCAAAAATTCTAGTTTATCTAAACGATGTAATTTTTGAACCGTAGTCGCACAGCCAGAAATGGATGAGTACGTCTGTACTACATAACAAATATCAACAATGGTCCAAGTTGTCTTCTGCCGAATATCACATCAACAATCTGAATCACGTATTATTTGAGGAAATGGCGCGTATGATCCCGAAGAATGCGGTGACCATCGAGATCGCGCCCCACGGTCTTCTACAAGCCATTCTGAAGCGATCTCTCGGTGCGGAAGTCACAAATATCGCGCTCACTCAGCGTCATAAAGACAACGTCGAAGTTGTTCTACAAGGGATTGGCAAGCTCTACAACACAGGACTACAACCGAATATTGGGAATCTCTATCCGTCCGTCAAATATCCTGTTAGCTGTGGTACCCCAATGATCTCACCTTCTATTAGGTAGGTTTGCAGAAATCTAAATGTTTTGTTATTTGAAATAAATTAAGAGCTTTTTCAATGCATTAAAGTTTTTAATCGGCCTTTGATCATTATTCTTATAAAATACTAATTAATAAAAAAATAAGAAAAAGCTACACGAACATTATTTTAGAAATCCTACATTGCGCTATATTGAAATATTAGAATAATAAACTAAATGATTTTCTCTTTTTTAAGATGGGACCACTCTAACGATTGGTACGTAACACCATTCAAGATGCAAAAAAAGATCACTGTCGGGGAGAGAATCGTTAATTTGTCAATAAAAACCGAGGACTTTGACTATATGGTCGGTCATGTTATCGATGGGATGAATTTGATACCCGCTACAGGATATCTTATTATGGTTTGGGAAACTATAGGAATGTTACATGCCGAAATGTATACAGAGATATCAGTCGTCTTTGAAGATGTCAATTTCATGCGTGCAACCTATATACCGAAAGAAGGCGAGATTCAGTTAACTGTAATGATTCAAAAAGGTTATTTTGTTGTTTCTATTCACAAAATATATGTACTATCGTAATTAACAATTCCCATTACACTCGACAAGTCCTAACTTATATTTGTATGTGTCAGTCTCATAGAAAAGGACTTATTCGGTCGATTCTAATTTTCGAGATATTTACTGTTTTGTAGGTTTCGGTCAGAATTATCAATAAAAATTGTTTTCACGATTCGTATAAAGCAATTCGAGATGTAATTCTTGGCGTTAATTTTTTGTGATAAATAATTTCCGTAAATAATTTTTCAAATTTATTTTTCACATTGTGGCTGAATTTCAAAAGCCAGAACGCATTGATCGGTTTTTTGTTGAGTAAGCGTTTTCGGTCTTTGAATCTAACATTGATACAAATTGATATCTGGAAAAAGAGCACACCAATCATACTTTCTTTCGAAATTTATAACTTGTATTTTAAGATGAATGAACATGAATACATTATTATTTATTCATAAGAACATTTATAATCATTTTCTTGTTACAAATTTGTGTATTTTGTATTTATGTATTTTTATTAATTACGGTATTTCAATTATATGTAATAATTATTTCTGCAGGCACTGGAAGATTTGAAATATCGGAAGATAGTACTATGATTGTAAATGGATTRATTCGAGTCACAAAGAATCCTGCGCAAGAAAAGGTACCTGCTACGCTTTTGCAAGAAGATGACAACGAGGAAGAAGTGATGAATTCTAAAGACATTTATAAAGAATTAAGATTACGGGGTTATCAATATTCAGGTCTTTTCCGTTCCTTGAAAAGCGCATCAATATCAGGGAAGAAGGGACACATTGTTTGGATGGGTAACTGGGTAACATTTCTCGACAACATGCTACARATAATGATTCTTGGAATGAATACGAGAGATTTAAACGTACCTACGAGAATACAAAAGATTGTGATTGATACCAAACTTCATCAGCAGAAAGTTAGAAATCTGGATCCAAAAGACAGACGTAAGTCTAAAAGACATTTTATATTTTGTTTTTCCCATATTCGCAAATATTCATTTGACAATTTTGCTTACATAAGAAGATTAACTATATTTCTTAATTCAAATATAAGCATGTGAATATCAGACAAATTTTTAATTGTCTTAAATTTTTAATTGTGTTGTCGGTATAATTTATATGACTTCCGTTTTTCAGTATAGATCAAAATAAATTCATGCGTTTTTTAAAGAAACTTAAATTAGAAATATTGTGTAAAGTTCCTTTCAACGTGATGAATTTTTTTAAGGTGACGTGTAAATGTATAGAAAGAAGTTATATATATTATAATCAACATAATTTGCAATATTAATGAAAAATATAATATGACGCGCGTGTAATATTATAATCAATTATATACGCTATTATTATTATTTTTATTATTATTAGAAAAATAAAAATTATAAATTAAAATTATAAATTATAAATTTTTATTGTAAAACTCTAATAAGTTTGATAAAATCATTATAATTACACATATATATAAATACTTCAATTTCTTGTTGTAGAATTTCCCGTACATGTGTACAAAAAATGGAAAACCATAATATCAGGTGGAATCGAAATCCGTGGTTCCAGAGCTAGGCCCATACCTCGCCGATTCTCAACTGGTGACCCCATCATCGAAGAATATAAATTCGTGGCACATCGCGACAGAGCACAAGTATCCCTAAAGGAGGCGATCAGCTTATCCACGCAAATCGCGCTCGAATATCATCAAGCTACTCACGTAAAGACAATCGAATTGATCGACGACTCCGATAATGTGACAACGGATGAACTAGCGTCACCTATGCTTATTGAGATTTTGAGTAACTTACCCTTGATTCAGGCTAAGGTGCATCTGTCAGCACCATCTAATCGTTTTGATAATGATTCGTTACCCCCAAATATAATCTTCGTAGACACTAATGAAGGATTCAAAGAAGACAATGTTCTGCTCACCGTCGGTGTCGAGTTACTATCGAAAAATAAGAGACAATTGGAACTGATTCTGCCGAAATTGATAAATGGTGGTTTTGTATTAACACGAGAAAAATCGTATAAGCTCGAGAATCTTCCAAAACTTTCAAAGTATGGCTTAGATGTGATTCTGGAGAAGAGTACCGATAAAGAGACTATCATACTTTTAAAGAAGAAAAAGCAGCCGGTCAGGAAAACGGAAGTCGTCCATGTTAACAACGATAAGTTTATCTGGCTCGAGAAGTTAAATTTGTTCATGAATACAAAAAACGAGATTACCGATCTGAGGATAATACTCGTCAGCGAGGGAGAGCTAGAAAGTGGTTTGCTAGGATTCGTGAACTGTTTGAGAAAGGAACCAAACGGAGAAATGATCAGAAGTGTATTGATACAAGATACCGAAGCTCCTGAATTTTCTCTGCAGGACCCATTATACTTGGAACAGCTTCAGCTAGATTTGCCGATCAATGTATTAAGATCCGGAAAAGTATGGGGTTCCTACAGACATCAACCATTGTCGAGTCTACGGCCAAAACTTGTTGATTATGCATATGCTGATCAAATGGTATGTAATAATCATGGGCGCCGTGAGAGAGGTGCAAGAGGATACACTTACACCTCCCTCCCATACAGCACCGATTGTTGCAAAAAGTTTTCAAAAAGGTTTCAAAATTTTTTCAACCTTTCACTTTCCATGTATAACTATTCTGAAAGAATTCTGCGATATATCATATGAAATATTGCAACAGAAATGTTTTTGAAACCTTTCGCGTAATAAACTTGAAAATTTTTAGTTGACAATACGCGGTATCACTATGGACGCGACGGAGTTCTTATTTATCGTAAATGAAAAACTAGACAGGATAGAACAAAAGACATAGCATGATGAGATTTTTCATATGTTTTAATGAGATGATTCTTTGAAATCAAGCCTTCAAAATTAAGCTATACAGAAAAATTAAGCTATACAGAAAAACGTAAGCAATAGGACATAAAGAATAAGCGAATCGGCCAATTCACATTCGAGAATGTAAGACAATAACATAAGCAGTAGCAAATTAAAAATGTTGATTTACTTATTGCTTATGTCTTACTGCTTATGGAAATGTGTATGTGAGAGCTCTTACTTCAAGATGAAAGTAAATAAAAATGTTTTGAACAGTTTCGTTTAGTTTGGTAAAAATTTAGAGCTCTGATCAACTATTTCAAAAATCTTTTGACAATATTTTAGAAAAGTTGCAGATTTTTCTCGGTAATCTTCAACAATTTTTCAATAAGATTTCAAGTGCAAGAATCGCATTTTGCTATTATAGAGCTGTCTCAGAAATATTGCAGATATTGCTTTTAGTTAAAATATTTCTGAGATACCTCTGAAAAAATTCAGTGTTTCAGAGCTGGCTTATGAAATAAGAGGGGAAGAGAAAATCTCAAGAAAAAAGAAGTTGTATAATATAGAATATAATTTTTTCAATTGAGACTCAACAGACTCTCTAAATAGGAATCAGTGTATTATTCACTGATTTGCAGTGCTATACTTATGACTATGATTATTAGTGAGTATTCACTGTTCCTCAGTGATTTTGATTAAGAGGGGAGTACTTTCACTGTTCAGAATCAATGTATTATCACTGAAAGACAGTGCATATTTTACTGATTGATATAGTTATAAGTTATAAGTTATAGCACTGAAATCAGTGAAATTTCACTAGAGAGGAAACTCGATGCATAAATATTAATTACATTTGTAATAAAACTTTAGGAAGTCCATTTTAGAAAAATCAATGTTAGAACAAAAACTTCATCGTCTTGTTTATTGTCTAAATTCGTTTGTCAATGAATTCAATGTTCTCGTGCATTCTTTTCCTATGAATTTTTCCTACGAACACTTTTCTTATGAATGGAATCCCCGCCATCTACTTTTGTCAGTTGGCTCTCGAATTTGAATTTTTTTGCATCCCCTTACAAATAATTCTGCCAGCGGTCATGATAATAATATAGAATAATATATAAGAAAACATTATTCTGAAACATCTTACACATAAATGTGCACAACAAATATACACAAACATTTTTATATTATTATTATTATTCAAATTAAAACAAATTGCCTTTATGAGCCTATGCGGCTTGTTACAGCGTTAAATCATTACACCAGATTGTCAAATAAGCATTTAATGCAGAAGTAACACATTACAAATACAGACGTTTCGTTCCTTGATGTGGATCCTCTTCAATGTACAATGTTCTAGATGGTACAATACAGGTATTCATCGAAACAACTTTGTTACTTTGTACGGTATTGATTATAACAAATTCACAGTCTCTCTTCCTTCCACTTTTTATGATGACGCTCCGAACAAATTTTAACTGGATTCATTTCCTTATCTTTGACTAATGGAAGGAGGTGCAATTGTTCCTTCTCACCACTGCATTTTTTATACATCCGTGCAACGACATTTTTCGATGAATACCTGTATTGTATCATCTACAACATTGTACACTGAAGAGGATCCACATCAAGGATCAAAACGTCTATATTTGTAATGCGTTACCTCTGCATTAAATGCTTATTTGACAATCTGGTGTAATGATTTAACGCTGTAACAACCGCGTAGGCTCGTAAAGGCAATTTATATTAATTTTATTTATTCTCTCCCATTGAATCTTTAGATTCGCTAGTTGTATTATTATTATTATTATTATTATTATTTTTGTATACATATACATACAATTATATAATTATACCATATCTATATAAATAACATTATCTATTTTCGTATAATATATATCTATGGATAATAGACACCTGGCGACTTAAGCTCACTTCGTTGGATCGAGGGCTCTGTACATCTTGATATTAATCAAAAGGATTTGGTTCATGTAGCGTACTCGTCTCTCAACTTCAGAGATATCATGTTGACCACAGGAAAGCTTGTTCTAGATAATAGTCGATTCGACAAAGTGCCAATCGGTTTGGAATATGTTGGAATCGATAACACTGGTCGTCGCGTGATGGGTCTTTGCTGTCGAAAGTAACGTTCTCATTAAATACATTCATATACAATTTTATATTTACAAAATTATACACTGAAGAATTGTTTTATTATATCTTTATCATTTAAAAACAGATATAGTATTACACATCAGTGTAAAAATATTAAGTTCCGACATATTTTCAAAAGTTTATTAATCCATTAAGACTCATGACTAAACTAGTAAGATTAACAAAAAAGTAACAATTGAAAATAAGACTGGAACATGAGAAAACATTTTTGACAAAAGGTACATTGAAAAAAATTGTTATAAACAAATTGTTAAATATTTACTGTAGAAGAAAATTGATTACTCGATTCTACGAGAAAAATTATTAAAGAAATGTACAATTTTTTCTTAAATTGTTCTTTTGAAAAAAATTAACTTTGCAATTAATTGTTAAATTAGTATCAAGTATTGTTAAAAATTATAATGTTTTCTTATGATCCTGTGTTATTTCCAATTGCTATTCTTTTTTTGCTTACTTTATTGGTTTAGCCATCCCTGGCGAAAATTTTTTTGAAAATAACAAAATAAATAAATTTCTGACCGCTATATGAATAAATCAACTAAATCAAATCACTGTCACTTCGGTCAAAGCTAGATGTTGGTGCTCAATAATATTTCTATTTTAAATTTAAACAATAATAATCCAATACATATTCAAACTACTTCTAATCCAAATCCAGAACTGCGTTATTAGCCGATTGTGTTCGGCGTGTAGTTTAAATTGGTTATTGCGATAAATATTACCATATTGATGGTCGAATTGGAAAGACGCTCGTCCTGGCAAGGCGAGAGATTCCAGAGATTCAAACCCTGGCTGAGGTAATATATTTCGCAATAAGTTCTTTGCAGTTTTTAAGATGCTCATTCACATCATTAGCATTAATTTGATGATCAATTTTATTTGTGACTTTAATTCTAATCCACGTCCAGAATTGCGTTATTACAGCTGACTATGTTCGGCGCGTAGTTTCAATATGTACTGGATTATTATTGTTTAAATTTAAAATAAAAATATTATTGAGCAACATCTAGCTTTGACCGTAGTGACAGTGATTTGATTTAGTTTTTCTGAAAATATTTAGTATAATTTTATAGAATTTTTATGTAAATTTCAGAATTTTCCAGAATTTCTGTATAAATTTCATAACTTTGTCATATTTTTTATACAAATTGAAACATTTTTCAGTAATGCCTATAAGTATTTATATTGGGTTGAGGAAAAAATTTCTTCGTATTTTAATGCAAAAGTGAAACAAGTTTTCTTCATATTTTAAATGAAGTTTATTAAACCAAATATGTACCGTTTTGTTCAACTATCTTTTGCCATTTTTGAAAACCATCTCGTCACTGTAGAACTTCTGATTTCTGGAAAAAATGCGACAAGTGATTTTCATAAGCCTCTTTTGAAGTCAACTTTACATCATTAAGAGAGTTCTATAGAAATCAAAACAAATGGTAATCTGAATGGTGCAAGGTTAGGACTATAAGGTGGATGAAATTTCCCAATCAAGTTCTTTCAAATTTTTTACGGGTCGCTAAAGATGTGTGGGGTCTAGCATTGTCGTAATGGAAAACGTCACCTTTCCTATTGATCAATTCTGGTCGTTTTCTTTCGATTGCTTGACGTAATCTTTCAGTTGTTGACGGTAAAGATTAGAATAAATCGTGTGATCGGGCTGTAGCAGCTCGTAGTGAACAATTTCTTTCCAATCTCATCACACACACAGCATCACTTTTCTTCAATCCTGGCTTTACCACCGTTTGCAGAGCTTCAGCTTGCTTTGACCATGATCTTTTTTGTACATTATTATCGTACGTCATTTTTCTATTTTTCATCGCCCGTAATGAGCCACTTCAAAAATGATTCAATTTTGTTCCGTTTTGGCAATGATTCGCAGATGGAAATTCGATCCATTAAATTTTTCACAGTAAAATCATGTGGCATCCAAACATCGAGTTTTTTTTTATCCACCCTTCCCCGAATGATTTAAAACTTTTGTGGTCGATGTTTAGTTCTTTCCGATGTTATAACTGCTAATGTGCCAGTCTTATTCAACTTTTTCCGTCGATGATTTCATTGACTTTTCCGAGTGATTGGTCGACCAGAGCAAGGTGCATCTTTGATGTCAAAATTTCCAAATTGAAAACTTGAACCAGCTTGAACATTTAAACGCTTGAACCATATGCAGGAAGAGAAGAGAAAATCGAACTGGATGGCGCGCGGCTATGAAAAGTAGTTTGTGGACATCATGAGAGAATCCACTGAAAGGAATGGATACTTATAGATAACCGCCATTTGTAAGTCACGTACACATACTATACATACACGCTTAATGCTCCGAATCATTAGACAGTTTTTTAAATACAAAATAAATAATGATATTTTTGAAGTTAAGAGGCGCGAACACACAATAGCTATCTCTATATTAAATTATCATTTAATTTTTTTATCTTATTTCACTTTTCAAAATTCACTTTACAATTTTGCAAGAATTCTTCCACAAAAGCGTAAAACAACGACTAATAAAAAAAAATATAAAAACGTATTTCAATATTTGCACAAGACATAAGATATACTCCGGCTCACATGTGTACTCAAAATTGCTAAGAAAATCAGGTTATGTTAAGGTGCGTTCCGTTTACGCATTTGATCGCATTATCTATAATATATGTGACGTATATAAAAACATAGAAATTGCGGCATCCATAAAAATCTATTCCGTTCAGCGAACATCCTCTTAATGATGCCCCCAATCAGGACATTTTATTTTGCGGAGTTCGGTCTCCTCCTTTATCTTCCTAGCCACACGTACTGATACTGCATCATGTCTATAAATATTACAAATTTTTTTAGCAGCCTGAATCGTATTCTTCCTTTCTCGTAATAAAATTTGAAAATGTATCGAATTTCTTCTTTATTTTTACTCATTTTCAAGACACAATAACTTTTGACTGAATATCACAACTTTTTTTTTAATTACTCTATGATATGTCACCTTTCAAACGCACACAAATCATCGACATATAATACTGGACGGAGCATAGAAGCAAGAATATGTTGATAGATATAGAAAGAGACTGAACGAAGTGTGGATAGTATATATAAGTTTGAATTTTAAATACAAATTCAAACATCCAGGGTGGAAATATTTCTGGGCGATTTAAATTTCTATATTGGGCCCCGTGGGGAATGTCGTGGCACGCCAGTATCTAGCCAGGCGCTGTTTAATATTTCATCTAAGCACTAGGTAGAATTGTGCAGGGGTGCTAAGATGGGAAAATCAGCCAGGGGCTAGTGCCCGGCCAGTGATGTAGAATTATAATACCATATTTTAATATACTAATATTATTAAATAACTAATATTATTAAGTAATATACAAATAAAATGTAAAGTTATTCAACATTTCATACTTTCTTTTTTTTCTTACGTATTTTTTTTACGTTGCGAATTTTTAACTTGTTGAAATTTTGTTTTAATTTAGGTATAATTTAATTTTACAATTCATTTTCTCACGATATATATAATAGAGCAAAATATTCGATGTGCAATCTATCAGCAGAAATTTTACCGAGAAACAAATGACTCTAAATTGGTTACAAAATTGATTATTAAAAAAGGTTATTCACGACGCATGCTCCCACTTGCTCCAACACGCTCCATTCTGGCTGCGGTCCACTTAGCGCTACAAATGCTTCAAAACATTCGATTGATCAATCAGAAGATAGAATTTTACAAATTAATCAATCAAAAAATATTTCAAAGCATTTATAGCATTAAATAAAGCCTTAGCCTCTATAATATATGTAACTATACAGGGTGTCCCGAATTTAAATGTCATAACTTCGGGAGCGTGTAGGGGATCGATAAACTAAAAGAAAAAGTGGTATAGAGATATGCTCGTTTTTGCTTCGTTTTGGAGAAAATCGCAAAAAACATAAAACATAGTTTTTATTTCTGTACTTATTTATTACTTTTTAATTCATATTTATTTGTTTGCGTTGTCACTTGCCTAATGTAAATATTGTTCAAAATGTTGCCCTC
>JANQDE010000442.1:45202-55757 GCA_037157785.1 Cephalotes varians
GTGTGCGTGTGCGTGTGCGTGTGCGTGTGCGTGTGCGTGTGCGTGTGCGTGTGCGTGTGCGTGTGCGTGTGCGTGTGTGTGTGTGTGTGTGTGCGCGCGCGCGCGCGCGCGCGCGCGCGTTGGCTATCGTAAAAAGTTAACCCCACTCGAGAAGTGACTCTCACTCGCCACTTGGTTTGACGCAGCAACTCGAGTGGCGAGTGAGAGGTGATAACGTTTGTTTTTATTTGATTTGTTTGAATCTCGAATCTGGGTGGCAATATCGATACGTGAGAGAAATCCAAGGCTTATTACATGTCTTTCTAAAAAGTGCAATATGAAACATCGTCAGACGGCGATAAGATTTTTTTTCATCTCATTTAATGTTAATACCGGCAGTACTGTAAATTTTGAATTCCTCGTTCACTCGTTCGTAAAGTTCTTATGCTAAAAGCTTTATAACCAGTGTTTTGAAAACGTCTCAACGTTAGCTACAAGAATGTGAAATAAAAAGTAGGGTATTCCATTAAAAAAATTCATGATGACCTTTACCTGACCGTAGCGATGCTATCTAGGATCATACTAATACTACTATTTAATGCGTCACTTAAAACCTTATAGCTTTTGTATAAAACATTTTTCAAGGATACGCATATTTTACGAGATATTTAACCGTTGCCGAATTTTTAGGAAGAAAGATGAATTCTGAACTATTATAGCCAGTTCAACTAAAAAGAGCAGACCTCATGCTAACAAAAGGCGCTGGCATCACTGTCGGATTGCGTCGATCAGATTCTGCTAGTAGAACGCAGGCTTAATGTAAAAATGCAATTGATGAAAATTTGTCGTAATACACGGTCCCAAAAATTTCCAAACATTTTTGTACGGACGATATTGACGTCTATATAAAGATCTATATAAGGTTGCACTACCTTCGTTAAAGTTTCGTTAATTTAAAAATTTACAAATTTAACTGAATTGAGGTACCTCTAACAGTTGTTTTACCACAAGTATAAAATTAATAATACCTTTACGATACTTGTCGAGAAATCATAATAGAGCAAAAAAATCCAAAATTCTAATCCTTAATCATTCCCCATATATATACATTTGGCAGATGTGACTATTTTTTATTCCTGAAACTAAAAATGAAATTGAAGGGAAAGCAATTCGATACTATTTTGAACATCTAGAAGGCTTCGACCAAAGCCATTTCGACCATCTCAACGAAAGACTTTCAGCGGAGTTTTCTAAAACTATACGATCGTTGTAAACATTATATTTCTTCTAGAAGGAATGTACTTCGATTAATTATAAATAAAAATGTATAATTATTACAGAGTGATTCTTAATGAAAGTTCGGAAATTTTTGAGATACCGTATATTCTGCTCAAATTTACTAACAAATTGCTAGCATATTGCTAATATTTTGTTTACTGAAAGTACTAATTATACATGATCAAACATTGTCAAATATTCTTTTATACTTATAAAGTCATTTAACAATCACACACAGTTTCCAAGCTTTGAAAAATATGTTATTGCTGAAGTAAAAAAATTCTGCTATTGCTGAAGTAAACAAATTCTGCTAAAAAAAAAATTAATAAAGCCTTTACATGTTCTTTTATAGGTACTTGTAAAAATTTGCGATGAGAAAAAGGTTCTTGAAAAAAAACCTATTCTTGCTAATCCTCGATATTACTGCGACAGTAACAAAACTTACCTCATTCTGGGTGGATTAGGTGGCTTCGGATTGGAATTAGCCGAGTGGTTGATACTCCGAGGCACTAAAAACTTGGTATTGATATCAAGAACAGGAATAAAAAATGGTTATCAGCGCATGAAGATCGAATTATGGAAATCTTACGGCGTGAATGTGCTCATYATTACGGGAGCAGACGCTTCGAGTCGTAAGGATTGCGAATTTATACTAAACTCCGCGGAGAAACAGGGCCCGGTGGACGCCATTTTCAATCTTGCTGTGGTGCTGAAAGATGGCATCTGCAAGAATCAAACGCCGGAATCGTTCGAGGAATCTTTCAGAGGGAAAGCTTGGTCCACGAAAATACTGGACGAATTATCCAGAAAGTTGTGCCCGCAACTTCGGCAATTTGTAGTTTTCTCATCGGTTTCTTGCGGGAAAGGGAACGCGGGACAAACAAATTACGGTATGGCAAATTCAATAATGGAAAGAATTTGTGAACGAAGAGCAGCGGAAGGTTTGCCGGGATTGGCTATTCAATGGGGCGCGATAGGTGAAGTTGGCCTTGTCGCCGAATGGCAGGACAACAACAAGGAGCTCGTCATTGGCGGTACTTTGCAGCAAAAAGTATCTTCCTGCCTTGAGAAGCTGGAGAACTTCTTGTTGCAGGATCGTCCAGTGGTATCTAGCATGGTGGTGGCGGAGAAGCGTGTAGGTGCTTATGGAGCTGCTAACGTTTTAGAGGCCGTAGCAAATATAATGGGTAAGATTGTTGTCATTTTAAAATTCTAGAACAGAGAGAGGAATAGATTATATTATGCATTACTTACCCAAATTGACAACAATTTGTCGCCTGTTGATATCAAATTTGTTTAGAGATTAGTGACAAATCGGTGCCATCTGTGTCAGTAATGATGTACTTTGCTCATATTTTGCTAGTAAAGCCTGCGTACACAATTAGATAACAAATTTCCCCCAAAACTATGCAAATTTTGCATAGCGCTTTCTGATGATAAATTATCGGCAAAAACTAAGCAGGATCTGCGTAATGCAATTTAATATATGTTACATTAAAATTTAATTCTGAGAATATTCTGAAGATAAAAAGTATCATAATTTTTGTTCTTTGTAGGTAAAATCAGTGATTTTTCAAGTACTACGCTCGTTATTTTCCATGATTCAAAAACATAATCTTCATAAATTATATCTTGCATTAAATGCACGCATAAATAATGCATATGCCTGAACTTCGATTATAACATATTGTCACGTTTCGTCAAATCGTCCATTTTAGGATCAATACATTTAAGTAATTTACCCGGGAGTTGGATTAGTTGCGCGGATCGGACTTAATCTTCGAAACAATAACGCAATTTGTATACAGGGTGGGCCATTTTAATTATTTATTAGTTATTTGCGTGGATGGATTAAAATGGCCTACCCTATATAATATAACGAGGATATGTTTTATTTATTTATCGATAGTCGGGATAATTTATTTCATCAACAGGAATGAAATGAGGATAGGTGTGAGGTTTTTCAACTTGAAGGCCTGCTTCTAATTCCTCGAGGATTTCGAGAAGATAAAAAGGATCTTTTTGCAAATTAAAGGTCTGATCTGAAATCTGAGTCATTTTAATTATACTTGTTTACTTCCCCTTTTCTTCATTAAAATATTAGTTACAATAAAATTTCCAAAATGAACTTAAAATCGCTACGCAGGGCAGCGATAAAACCAATCCGCTACACTCTTCGGCAGCGCGCGTAGAGGTAAGTCCAATTTAGGACTAATAACCGATAGAAATTTTTTTACCTAAAGACTTTAGCAACTGCTATACTTAGGCAGCGTCAGCAATCAATCCGCTACGCTCTTTGTCAGCGAAAGAGCCAAGTCCGCTCTCAGAGACAACGGATATAACTTCTATATTATTTCTAATTCGAGTCAGACTCTAAGAAAATCAAACTATTTTGATTATTATTGAATTATCTTTATTTTATTGTGTAGGGTTACAGAATCTAAAACTAGAGTGCTTAATTCGAGCAAGAAACGTAGAAATAGCGGTACGACTACTCGCGGAGGAATGAATGCGCGAAGGTTCGCAGAGAACTAATGCTCGAATCACGAATTACAACTAGATACGAATACGACTGACGATCAAGACTGAACTGAACTGAACCGAACTGAACTGAGCTGAGCTGAACTGAGCTAATTATGATGTTTTTTGTCTCTATATATAAAATTTACCACCATCACCCAAAAAATGAATTTCTCAAGGAGGAAGGGCTTATTTCGGTTTTTGTCTATAATTTCCTAGAGACTCTACATATCGAATGTTAGTTTACATCAATCTCTACCGCGTGCTCTATTCTATTTACTGAAGCTGACTCATGAATTAAAAATTATCGGTACATGAGATCGGTTGGTTATTGTTTATATATATTTAGGCCTCTTAGTGACCCTTCGTGACAGAATGTTATTCTTTCTTAGTTTACATTATCTCAGCATTCTCTGTTCTGTCGTAAATTAAAAATTGTCGATACGTGATAATATAAAGAGTCCGATGAATTTTACATACAACAAATGGACACTCTTAGTGGCAATTTTGCAAGGGGAAGGGCTCGTTTGGACACGGATCAATTGGACACCACTAACCACAGCGACCGGTGCCTAGAGGCTTTCCACTGTTCAAGCGCTGTGAATGGCTCGTGTTCAATCGATTCGTGTCCAAACGGAGGCCACCCTTTTGCAAGTATTCAGGGAAATTATGCTCAATTTTTGTCGCCAATTTGTCATCAGACGATACTACACAAAACTTGCCCGATTTGCTATTAATTTGTCGTCATACAGCTGCGCAGATCTTGCTTGGGTTTTTGTCGCCAAGTTATCGTCAACCCTGACGAAAATGAAAAGTTATAAACATTATTGTGAGCGTTTTTTAGAATACGTTGAAAGTTTAGAAATGGTTAGTAAAGCGGAGATTATAATGCTGCAGCGTTTGGAAGGCGTTTGGTATACGCTTGAAAAGTCAAATAAAACTCCGCACGAAGATCAGTGTTTACTGAGCGTATTCTGAAAAGCCTTATGTCAGCATTGCAGAACTTTCACGAAACATTATATACAGGGTATCCGTTAATTGGGGTAGGAGCCGAGATTGAGAGCATGGAAAAAGTCAAGGAGAACAAAAAAGTCTTATACTATTTTGCAATTTTTGCAATAGTTAACAAATTATTAATTATTAAAATCCATATAAGTCCAGCCTCCTGCCTAATGCAAGCACGCGACGAGATACGGCCGTCCTGCGATCGAGGTTGCTAGGCGCGTGGGAAGTTGTTTATTATAAATGGCAATGGCACAACAAGCTGCGCACAAACGGCGTAACAGGATTCCCGTTCTGAGCTGTGATAGCTTCTCACCTTTTTTTATCACAAAATCAAATTTTCTAATGGCATAGGAAAATGTGTATGTGTATGTATGTGTGTAAGTGTACATGCATACATGTATATCACAAAATATCAATTTTACTGCTTACAAAAGTGATTATTCAATTTACTTTTTTCTTTTAGTAAGTAACAGTATGTTTAACAAACAATTTTCTTTGAAATTGAAGAACTTTTCTTCATTAAGAAAGAAATTTTTTTGATAATAGTGTTATAGTCCGAAAGGCTATATATCATAAGTATTAAATGTTAAATATTAAATATTAAAATAAGTGAATCGCATAGCAACGACGCGAAATGTCGATGCAGCAAGAAATAGCAACCGCGTGAAGACTATTGCGAAAGCGGAAGATTTCATAAAGTCGAAAGACGATTTACTTACGAAGGCGATTACGAAAAAGCGCGAACATCATGGAAGTGCAAGCTAGAACTTCAATTATAAAGTCTTCGCTTGCACCCGGATTTCGAATTAATACTTTCGCAATAGGCCTCGATTTCCTTGATCAGCACCGGGATAATGACTATCCGGGCCGATCAATAACCCAGTAAACACAGTAGCCATTGCTTATAATAAACAATTCTCTGCGCGCTTAGCAATCTCGATCGCAGGACGGTCGCATGTCATCGCGCGCTTGCATTAGGCAGTAGACCGGGCTTATACGGCGATTTTTAATAATTAATAACTTGTTAACTATTGCAAAAATTGCAAAATGGTATAAGACTTTTTTGTTCTTCTTGACTTCTTCCATGTTCCAACCTCAGTGCCCAAATCCCATGCTCCTATCTCATTTAACGAACCCTGTATAATGTATGATAAATGTTCCGAAAATCTGATGGCGTTACATAAGCATTCTTAGAAAATTTGAAATCGTATAAACTCTCAAAAAATTTTCATAGAATGTCAACGCTCTATAAAACTTTTTATTTTCGTCAGGGAAAATGAATTCGACGCAAATCTGGCTCGGTTTTTGCTATTAATTTGCTATCTTGTTATAGGAATACATTTGCCCGTATTTTGCAGCTGATTTATGTCAACAAATTTTGTTAAATAATTGCTAGCAATTTGTCAATGCCATTTGATGAATCAAATTCTGTATTAAATGTGTATTCTTTTGCTAATAATATTTGTAGCAAAATTTTGCAATATCTGTTTTCGACTTGATTATCTAGCAGATGAAGATATTAATTCTATGTTTTTAAATTGTAAGTTATATATTCATGACAGAATCAATATTTGTAGAATAAAACTCATTCATTTTATTATTTATAATATTATTTATAATATTATTTATAATATTAATATTATAATATATTAATATTATTCTCCACTAGATATGTGTATATGTATTGCGACCGTACTCGCGAGCACGAGCAATTCTCACTGAGCGTCTTCGACTTATCTCCCACAATTCGTATATCGTCAAAAATTAACGGAAGCGCCAAATCAAATTGCCGCAAAATTAGTGACTCGATAGGTGGGCGCCAGATACGAGAGAGCGTACCACTCTTAGCACGATTACGTGAGCTCGCAGATCTTTCAACTCGCGAAAATCGGCGCGTATCGGCGCGAACAGCCGGCAGCTCTGCCTCGAAAGAGGCACAGGGCGCGGTTCGTCACGGGCGAAAAAAAAGGTCGACGCAAATAAGGAGGCACGAGATAATAGAAGAATAAATCACAATGATATATTTCGGGCCTTCAAAGGCGATAGACGGTGGTACAGAGTATTCGCCGGCCGGGCGCGGGCGAGAGCGGTGACCTCACGTCTTGATTCCAAAGCCCGGTACTTCGGCCCTTCAATCCCCTGTTGTTGGCGGAGATGTCTCCCCGACTCGACAACGCAATTTCCGACTCCCTCCCGGCGGTTATACAAGGCGATAATGCCGGTTGCAATTCCGGTGTCGACTATTCTATTCGGATCACGGATCCCGCATCCGTGACATTAAAATCTCACAATTATTAACAAGATTGTACGCAAAGAACACAAAGGCTATAATTGGATCTCGCAAGACAGAACGGCGCAATCAAATACGGAACATGGAAAATCACAATACTAAGACGGCACTCGGCTATGAACGGGCGAGCTTATCTAAAAATCCAAACGCGCGAAAGATACCCCGCCGGGTAGACCACGCGACCGGAAACGAACTTCTACTCGACGCATCAATCTTCAGTATTGCAGAAACTCAGGCTCGAAAACTACGCAGCTCATCCGGCGGACAATCGGTGGCTGCACATGAATACGTTTGCCTCACCGGTGGACGTCCCCGGACAGCCTCGCTCCTCACTGATGACTTTTGGCCGTCCTCGGCACCCTCGACACTCGGCACTCGGTACTTTCTGTTGGCAATCCGGGCAGACGGATCCTTCACTTCCCTGTCCGGGCACGTTATCGTCGCAATTGCCACAGCACGAGTGCCAGCCGGTATACCCACGGGAGACACGCAGGCATCGCCGCCCTCCTTAAGGGGCGGCGTTTCATTTCCACATTGGTCGGGCCCTTTCTAGCGCGACGTTGATAAATAACGCGTTGCCGCGGTATTCGTGAGTCCCGTGATCCCGAGGCGCGAAACTCAAGTTTCGACAGGAGCATCTCGCGATGTTCGGAGAGCCTCTTTCTGGTGCCTTCCAAGTCGCATGGCCGTCACAGGCCTTCGCTCTTCCGGGTGAAACAACTTCGCTCCCAGGCGTCTTCTCTAGGCCGGGACTCCTTCTCGGGACGTCCTCGGCAACCTGTCTACCTCTCGGAATTCCTACAAGGACACAGCAGCAGTAATTTCGGACTCATAAGAAAAATATCATGAATATAAAAAGATTACGATCTGCGTGTTTCCTCTCTCGCAGTGGTCTCCGGGCTCCCTCGTTGTTACGATGTTCCTCCTCTTGGCCCGGCGGAGGCGACGCAAGATAAACAAAATGGTCGATTGGACCACCAATCGCTTAAATCTATTACGCTCCGGTAAGTCAAACGACAAAAATGATACAAAAGATTAGAAATGATAGCGCTATGATCGACAGCGCTCGCACTGCATCGCCCGTCCCGGTTCGGGAGAGCGGAGAATCCCGAGTGCCCCATCGTTATACTCCCGCGAATTCCATGTGACGGGCGTTTCAAAACGTCACAGTATATAGATCTTGATAAAATTAATGTGTATGTGTGTGTGTGTGTGTGTGTGTGTGTGTGTGTGTGCGCGCGCGCGCGCGCGCGCGTGTGTGCGTAAACAAAATTTTCCTAAATAACCTACTGTATCATTATTGAAGAATACACAATTACTATAATAATATCGCTAATTTATTTATATCTCTTGATATTTTTGCAGGTATAAAAAATTTAAAGACAGTGTCTCAGTATACATCGTTAGCAGAACTTGGCATGGACTCGATGATGGCAGTGGAAATTAAGCAAACACTGGAACGTGAGTACGATATCTTTCTCACCGCAGAGGACATCCGCAATCTAAACTTCACTAAACTCATGCGCTATAAGGAACGAGAAAAAAGACAGACTCGACAGATCGATGAACAGACAACATTTGGCATACAAATGCTCACTCGGATTTTGAGCAACGAAAAGTTGTCTACTGATACTTGTATAGAATTACAAACTAGGATGGATCCGCACAAGATCAAAGTGTTCCTCTTGCCAGGTATACAGGGTTGCGGAAACATATTTAATCCATTGGCGTCAAAGATCAAACCTATGGCGACGGCCTTGCAATACGGAATAACAAATAATCATATGTCTATACCAGAATACGCCGATCATCTTTTACATGTACGTATATGCAGAAGGGCGTAAATAAAATAAAATTTATTCGATATTTCTTTTAACGAATCCTTTTTATTAAACCGAAAAACGTCCTTGTAGACTGACATATGTTTCATTGGAATTTCCAGTATATTTTACCAAAGGCGGAAGAACAAAGAGGTTTCGCCATAGTTGGATATTCTTATGGCTCGTTGATTGCTATCGAATTAGTCAATCGATTGGAAAAACGAGGTTTAAATGGTCGATTAGTGCTGATTGATGGTGCTCCTGAGCAAATGAAAGCGATATCGAAGAAATTCAGTTCATCTACAGAGGAAGCACTTCAAAATGAAATCTTGCTTGCTATCATGGGTGCTATACAATCAACTTCAAGTGGAAAAGTAGATTTTATTCGGTTGCTAAGATACTTTTTAATCGTTTTTTTATCTTTTTGTTATCAATATTCTATTTTTTTTTACAGTTACTTTTAGATCTTGAGAAATGTAAAACTTGGGAAGAAAAGTTAGATATTTTCCTTTCATATATTCCAAATGACAAACTATCGCTTTCTGTTGAAGACAAGAAAGCATTGTGTACAGTTATTTATAAGCACATTCTCACTCTCCGAAAGTACGATTTGTCGTATTCGGAACAGATACGATCATTTATAACACTTTTGAAACCTACATTACAATTTATCAATATGACCGAAGAAGATTATGGTTTACACAAGGTATATCTCCGTGTACTTGTTACAAACATTCAAGTTTTTAATTTTCCCGTAATCGGCCTAATAACACAGCAATAAAAAATTTTTCAGATCACGCGAGGCAAAGTGGATGTGCATTATGTTGAAGGCAATCATATTACGATATTGGACAACGACAAAGTTATAGCGGCAATCAACGGAGAATCGTTAAAAGATCGTAAATAATTCAGAAAACAGAAGATCAATCGTTCGAAAAGCAAGAATATATTACAGACTAATATGTAATATATTACACAAATGGATTACATACAGTCGGTTACAAAATGCTGCAACAATTTTTTTTAACACTATCAAGTAAATAGATAGATTTTTTAACCATCATCGAATAAATCGAAATCAAATGAGAATTTGCCTATATGGTCAGAGCTGGAGCTTAAGCCCAATCATATTATTGTATACATTTTTAATACAAATTTTTCAGTTATTTTTGAACTGCGCGCCGACTGTTTATCGGATTTACAATGCAATTCTAAACTGAACTAATAAAGTCACAAATTAATTTTTGATCGTCAGTTAGATATTGATGCTAATAACATCTAAAAAATTTTTTTTTTATAAGTTTTAGGATGCACAAAAATTTTTACAATGCTAATCACTATTCCTACGTGTAGTAAATTATTTATATTTTTTATTAGTTACAATAAGGTTTGTTCACGTCGCAATGTTGTAACATGCTCCTACTTGCTCCAACGCGCTCCATTCCATAATATACGTGCACTGAAATATAATAATACTGGAACGTGCGCGGGCGCTAGTGTCGTGAAGTGACAAAGAGGGTCTTAAGTGGTATCTTTGTCTCTTTTTAGTACAATCTGGCCAAAAGTTTCATTGTTCACGTTTATTGGATACACGTAAACATCTTTGATAAACGAGACTGTACGATCCCCACTATCGTTTACCACACATGCGTAGTATAGCTTA
>JANQDE010000442.1:58338-71481 GCA_037157785.1 Cephalotes varians
GGTATCTTTGTCTCTTTTTAGTACAATCTGGCCAAAAGTTTCTTTATAACGTTTATTGGATACATGTAACCGTCTTTTATAAAACGAGACTGTACAATCCCCACTATCGTTTACCACACATGCGTAGTATAGCTTAGAGAAGGCTAAAGATACCACCTTGGACGCTCTCTCTCGGATCATACTTATTCATAGGGTCGCGCTCGTTCCAGTATTATTATATTTCAGTGGGTGGGCTCCGATAGCCCACGTCGCCGATTGGCTAATTTAAAATAAAATTTTTTGATTGGTGGTCCAGTGGAAAAACTCTAAGCACCGGACGATGTGTGTGGACGTGTGCTATCGGGACGTGTGCTAATGGGACTCTCCCTTAATTTCGGCGAAATGCATGCGTGTAAATGTGTACATGATATGTATATTTAATTAATCATCTTGATGCATATTGTACCAGCCTAGTACACCATTCTTTAAATACAATGCCAAAATTAAGATAATTTAATAGAAAGTTACTAGTTAGTACGCGTATTAAGCACTCGGTGTAAACTAGGCCAATATGTCTTTGCGTTGAAAGTTATAAATCCACATGGAACCTCGCTTCATATGGAATCCAATCTTTAGGAAATCTGTCACAGAAATCTATGTGAATAGTGGGGTGTATAGACGGGAAGGTCTCGTTAGCACACATCCCGATAGCACACATCCGCTCACATCGCCCGGTGCTTAGAGTTTTTCCACTAGATCATCAATCAGAAAATTTTATTTTAAATTAGTCAATCAGCGATGTGGGTTATCAGAGCTCACCCATATATATAGTAGTGGTTATTAGTTCAGGGCAGCGTAGCTGCTTCGAACAAAAAAAATAACATATCCTACCTGCTTGGAATAACTAACTACCTGCTTGGAATAACTAACTACCTGCTTGGAATAACTACCTAACTGCCTAGAATTTGCAGCCTAGACATAAAAATAAAATTTTATGTATGTTAATAGTAATTATACACTGTCTAGGCTGCAACTTTTAGGCAGATAGGTCCTAGGTAAGGCTACCGCACACAAAAAAACTTAAGCAGTAAAATTTAAGCAAATCAGCCAATCACAGTCAAGAATTTAAAGCGAAACGTAAGCGGTAGCAAATCAAAATTGTTGATTTCCTTATTGCTTACGTTTTACTGCTTAAGTTTTGTTATGTGCGATAGCTTGTAGAGGATATGTTTTTTTTTATCGGGGCGGCATGGTCCTGAACTAATAATTACTACTGTCTATACATCCCACTGTGGTCCACATGGGTCCATTTAAAATAGAACTATATATAATAGAAATATTGCACGAATGATTAATCGATTTTTTTAATTTGATTTTAAATTTCGTGCACTATAAACCCAAGAATCGATAAATGCATGCACATGAGATTGCACAACATTAGAGACCTTATACCAGAGTCTGGACACGAGCGATTGTGGCAAAATGCTATGAGAGAGAAAGATATATATACTATTTCCGTCTATTCATTCTAACCTTAATGGCTGCGTTCGGGCAAACGCTATTAGCGTACGTACGTACGTGTACTATAGATTTTCAGCGCTAATAGTATCTGCTCAAACGCAGCCAATATAATATGTATATTCATATATTCGTATATTTTTTCAAGTAGAAGCTGTTGGCAGCATCAAAAATATTAATATTAAAAATAAAAATATTAATTAAATATTTTTAGAATATAAAAATATTCTAAAAAGTTTACGTATACATTTTTCCTATCTGAATTTATAAGGTTATCTAAATTTGAATTGGAGCGGGAGTTGCCACAATGACGGACCAATCAAAAGTTGTCACTCTCGTGTCCAGATTCTGGTACAGGGTCTCTACACAATATGAAGAAGGTGATCACAGTGCATGCTCAATTCGCTCCGTCGATATGACAGGTTTCATAACCTGAAAAGTGACAAACTTTAACGATTATTATCTCACTTTGCGGAGCAGAGCGACGCTTTTTCCTGCCAGATGTTTCGTTTCGTGCAAAAACGCGATTGAGCATAATTTTGTCGATATTTGTGCCGGCGTAGTTGCTCTATAATTATTAAAATCGGAATTATTATATAAACATAGTTTCTTCGTGCATTTTATGTAAGAGTAACGTTCTGAACACAGGTGCATCAACTCATATGTAGTTAATTACCTCATAGTTCCGGATCTGATGAGTCGCTACTACTACATTGTTCCGTTTCTTTCTATATCTATAAAATTGATAGCCGATACGGCGTCACTTTATGATACCATTTGCAAAAATATCGAGTGATCCGATATTTTGAGAGCGCCCGTTTGCCCACGTTACAATTGGCTACCAGCCACTCACAGTGCATGAACAGTGGAAAGCCTCTAGACACCGACTGCTGTGATCAATCGCAACATGGGCAAACGGGACGCTCCTAAAATATCGGATCACCGCAGATATTAATTCAAATATATCTGTCTAAATAACGCATATTAACTTACATCGAACTGTTTATGGACTGGTTTCTGAAAACTTTTGTCACGCGGCCACAACCGTTAACCACGCTTTATTCCCGCTACTGTATATAAAGACGGGCACATTCGGAAAGAACTACACTATACCATCTCGAACGTAAAATTTCCCGTTCTTTCCGAATCCGGTGTCAAAAATAGGGGTTTCTATTCAAAAAAATTAATTTGACCTTCAAATGACCTTGAAAATCTACCTGAAGGTCAAGG
Source organism: Cephalotes varians (assembly GCA_037157785.1). Taxonomy (NCBI): domain Eukaryota; kingdom Metazoa; phylum Arthropoda; class Insecta; order Hymenoptera; family Formicidae; genus Cephalotes; species Cephalotes varians. Next base: position 61,066 of record JANQDE010000442.1, read on the forward strand.
TTAGTAATACAGGTGGATGGCCCCTATTGTCTTCGACAATTTTTGTCCGAACGATGTTTCTGTAGGTGGCTTACCTACAGAGATATTTAGGTGGATCGATTAAAATGGCCCACTGTATATACATATATATTTACTTATTTATACATACAAATAACTACATTTTAATTTTAACGAGTGAAAGATCATCTGCAAATTTCCAAAGATCCTTTTAAAATAATCACACTTAAACGTGAATTTCTACTTCTCAAATTTATTTAAGCAAAAACGAGCTTAATTCAGCTCCAAGTTTTCCCTTTTTACTTTCTTAAGCGCAAGAACGAAATAGTTTAAGTTTTTCTCGCTTCAAGTATTCACAAGCTCATTTCGATTTCTTTAAAATCCATTTCTATCGCGAAAGTTTAAGCGCATCTCGCTTCAAGTATTCACTCACACGAGTGAAACTTGAGCTTAACTCAGCTCCAAGTCTTCTCTCCTTACATTCTTAAGGGAAACTTGCTTCAAGGACGTAATAGTTTAAGCCTTCTCGTCTTAAGCTCTCGAGTCGCTTAAAATCTAATCCCGTCACAAGAGCTTAAGCGCGCCCTGCTTCAATTGGGGACTTGTCCAATAGACTTGAGCTCCGAAATTCTATGCAATCCTACCGAATCTCTTCCTAAAATATCTAACATGCTTAAGTGTCTCTTCGCTTCAAGTAATTATAGTAATAATTCCCTTGAGCGTTCGTTCGTTCCAATGATAATCCTTTGTTCTGTAGATGGTTTAGCGTAAGAAACATCGCGCAGGCCGCAGAAAACGCATCGCTGCTCTGAAACAGAAACAGCCAATTATTACGGCAATCGAGACTAGCCACTTCATCACAGATAACGCGAGATGTCAATTACGTAGGGCAGCGTGGCGAGCTCTACACGCCAACCATCCGCGCGAGCAATCATAATATTGAAACAATAGATTTAACTCGAGATTCAGACAAAATATCAAATCCCAAATGTATAAACCGAGCCTCAATTTACACCAACTGACTATATGATTAAGATTTCACAAATTTTAAATGAAATCGAAAAATATTTGTTGAACATAGAACACAACAACACCCATACATGATAATAAATTTCCGATCTTAAAACACAGTCCTAAGATGAACACGGATAGTAATATCACAATATTAAATTGATAATCAATTTAATAATAACGATGCTAACAAGCATCTCAATCCCTTATTCCCCCCGAATATTATAAAGAATTTGTTGCGAAAAATAACACCTCAGTCAGAGATCGAACCTGGAACCTCTCGACTTTTCGGGACGAGCGTCTTACCTTCTCGACTACTGAGGCATGTGGTGATATTCTTCGCAACAAACGATGATGATAATGAGAACGTATGCTACGGCGCGTGTATTTTAAATAAGAATAGAATCGTGACCGATATGTGAAAACACAACAATTAATTAACTATATCCCTGGCTGAGGTATTATTTTTCGCAACAAATTCTTTATAATATTCGGGGGGAATAAGGGATTGAGCTGCTTGTTAGCATCGTTATTATTAAATTGATTATCAATTTAATATTGTGATATTATTATCCTTGTTCATCTTAGGACTGTGTTTTAAGACCGGAAATTTATTCGGCGCGCGGTTGAACTTGAGATACGTATACAAATTCACATAAGAAACATTAGCACGAAGACCTAGCTTTGACCGCTTAGCGCATAGTTAATTAATTGTTGTGTTTTCACATATCGGTCACGATTCTATTCTTATTTAAAATACGCGCGCATTAGCATGCGTTCTCATTGGGTGCATTCAGCGGATTCAACAGTTGAGTGAGCGTTCGCTGCTATTAGTATATTCTTCTAGATTCATCGTGGATCTAAAAGTTTACTCCAATCACAGGCAATAATCACTAAGCGCTCACTCAACTGTTGAATCCGCTGAATGCACCCATTATCATCACCGTTTATTGCGAAGAATATCACCACATGTCTCAGTGGTCAAGAAGATAAGATGCTCGCTCCGGAAAGTCGAGAGGTTCCAGGTTCGATCTCTGGCTGAGGTGTTATTTTTCGCAACAAATTCTTTATAATATTCGAGGAGAATAAGGGATTGAGATGCTTGTTATTGTTATTATTATATATATATATATATATATATATATATATATGCATCGTTATTATTAAATTGATTATCAATTAATTTAATATTGTAATATTACTACTTGTTCATCTTAGGACTGTGTTTTAAGACCGAAAATTTATTCGGCGCGCAGTTGAACTTGAGATACGTATACAAATTCACATAAGAAACATTAGCACGAAGACCTAGCTTTGACCGCTTAGCACATAGAATTTTTATCATTTACGTTCATTTTCGAGAATAAATATACTGATTTTAACCTCGCTCCGCACTCCCACCATTTAATCTTCCCAGTTTTTGTCCAAATTCCTCACTCAGCATGACAATAGTTCTGCCATGATGTAAGAAGAAAGATGAAGAATGCGCAGTAACCGATTTGGTTAGCCAATCTATTAAAGTATCTATTAAATTTCAAAAAGCAATATGATTGATGCGTGATTAGGTTAATTCTTGGATTCTGCTACTGTCTTGAATATTGTTGTTATCAATTATTATTAATTATAATTAATAATTATAATTATTAATTGTAATAATTATATAAATTATAATTTATAACATTATAAAATATCTTAAAAAATGTTAGCTTTACAAATAAGTTGTAACAATATTTTTAAAATAAAATCTATTTTAATTAAACCTGTGTTAAATCACTTACATTATTACAAATCTTAATATTTAAAATGTGCCGTTAAGTTTTCAGTAAATTTAACTAAATATTTACTAAACTTTATTAAATTTAACAAAGGTTCAACACGTGCATTATTTTTACCAACACGATTACAATCAATTTTTAATTTTTTATAAACAATATTTTTCTATTTCTTATTTAATGGTTATTTAATCTTTTTTATTACTATAACTTACTAATCAATCTAATTGTTTATCATTATTTTTATTAATTTGTAACATTTTATAACAATAATTTTATATTACATATTTACAAATTTTAAATTTATATTTTTATTATACACTAATCAATATTGTATTTTCATATTCACGCTGCATTCTGGACAGAATTTAATTGGCTGGTTTATTGCTTGACCGCCATTATGCATGTTGATTCTTCTTTCTTTTTACATGATTTTGTCGACAGATCCTGAGCTTAATGCGGACACAGATTACTATGGCTGCTTTCCTTTTCGGCAATACAGTCGACACTTTTGACATAAATCGACATATGTCGCTTTCCATTTAGAATTTGTTTCAAACTCAGTCGACATTCTTCGACTCTACTCGGGAGAAGAGTCGAAGTGTGTTTTATCGAAGAACGCATCGCTCCCGCTATATTTCGACAGAATCTGAGCATGTACTTGAGTAATGTTTATTAATGTTTATGAAAAAAATTGATTGTGTAAAAAATTACAATGGTAAGTATTATGTACTTTAATGTAATAAAATATACATAATAATTTATATTTTACATTTATAACTTTCATTACTACATTTATAACTTATAATTTATATTTGAAGTTAATTTTGTAACTTGAGTTTTATAAATGATAATATAAAAATTGAATTGATGTAAATTTCTTTTAGAATATCATATTATTTTTTTTATATTTATAAAAGCAATTTAAATGATAATAAAACTCTATTTTTATAATATATTTCGAGTGAAAATATTTATGCAATACAATATATTATACATACATTTATAAAAATTGAAAACGCGTTTGAAAAGTTTTACAATGGATCTTGTAAGGTTAAGTAACTAAAAGTTCCTACACATTCTGTATATATCGCGTTCCATTTAACTGTTACAAACTGTGCTTGATCTGTGTCAATCTGTGTCGATTTGTGTCTTCTAAAAAGAAAGCAGCCTATGAATCTACAGTAGAAATCTGATCGGATTTGCTGCCAATCTACCAACAAACAGTCAACATTTTGCTATCTAGGGTCATCGCAACATGCAACATCGTATTTTATATGTTGCAAAATTATAATGTTTTAAAAATAATTTGTAGACATGTTATTTGTTCCTAGGCTTGTTCATTTCATTTATGTAAATTTAATTAAAATGTGATTTTATTGTGTATAAATTGTTTCTTATCTTCGCGATGCAGACGTGTTTATGTCATGCTGATGTTTTACCTCTTAAAAGTAATATCTTGTCCTTTTTTATTTCTTTTCTTGCAAAATTTCAAGGATTCGTGCAGAGCCGATTTTGCAATTTGGTTTTTAAAACCTAATGAATAAAATTACCTACACCATATCTTGACCATAATGCAGTTGAGGTGCAAATAATCTTGTCTGTCATTCCGATCCTTAAATAATTATACAGAATTATTATACAGAATGCAGAACAGAGAAAAAGTAATCGCCCCGAATAAAATAAAAATAACATATCCTATCTGTTTCTAACTGGATCTAATTGCTTAGAACTTGCAGTCTAGACAGTATATAATTACTATTAAAATATATAAAATTTTATTTTTATGTGTAGGCTGCAACTTCTAAGCAGTTAGGTTCTAAGCAGGTAGAATATGTTTTTTTTTTTTTKTTCGGCTATTTCGGAACCAATAAGCACTACATAACAGTAGTGTTATACACCCGACTGTCCATATGAATCCATTTAGAATAGAACTATATAATAGAAATATTGCACGAGTGCATTGCACTAATCGATTTTTTAATTTAATTTTAAATTTCGTGCACTATTAGACCCAAGAGTCGATAAACGCATACGCATGAGATCGCACATGAAGAAGATGATCACAGCGCATATTCAGTTCATTATATTATGTCGATACATCTATATTTATCTCAATTATATGATTTTTAAATATTTAATTAAAATTATCTAGATAATTCACAAATGTTTCTAATGACACTTCAAAAGTCTTCATACAAAATATAAACAATTCTATACAAGATTTTTATTGAATTTACTTTCGGCTAATTATTCCGGTCAAATACACGATGTAAAAATTATTATTTAATTAAAATTAACTGAATGACTCACAAAATTTTTTAATTGCATTTCAAAACTCTTCAAATAAAATACATACAATTTGAAATAGAAATTTTTCAAACCGGTGTTTTTGTGCGGTCAAATACGTACGAATATAAATGAGGCTGTAAGAGTAAAGCCAGCGGCACACGATGCTTGTTTTCCTGCTGGATTGCTTGCGTTTTAGTAAATTACTAAAATTGCACCAAACAGAAGACAGAATTTCTAGTCATTTACTAAAACGCAAGCAATCCAGCAGGAAAACAAGCATCGTGTGCTGGCTTTATGCGTATAGTCTATAATGAGTAGTAGCAGTAGTGGATGAGGCTGTGTACACAAAAAAAACTTAAGCAGTAAAACATAAGCAGTAAGGAAATCAACAGTTTTAATTTGCTACCGCTTACGTTTCGTCCTAAATTCTTGACTGTAATTGACTGATTCGCTTATTGCTTAAATTTTACTGTTTAAGTTTTTTTTTTGTGTGCGATAGCCTTAAGAGTAAGAAATTGACTAATCACAGTGGGTGGCCTCCGTTTGGACACGAATCGATTGGACACGAGCCACTCATAGCGCTTGAACAGTGGAAAGCCTCTAGGCACCGGTCGCTGTGGTTGATGGTGTCCAATCGAGACGTGGTCAATCGGGATACTCCCATCACAGTCGAATGTAAGAAGAATAGTTGACTGTTATTGGTCAATTTCTTACTCTTACAGCCTCATCCACTACTGCTACTGCTCATGGTAGACCCACTGAAATATAATAATACGCGCCCGCGCTCGTTCCAGTATTATTATATTTCAGTGACGTAAACATCTTTGATAAACGAGACTGTACGATCCCCACTATCGTTTAYYACACATGCGTAGTATAGCTTAGARAAGGCTAAAGATACCACCTTGGACGCTCTCTCTCGGATCACACTTATTCATAGGGTCGCGCTCGTTCCAGTATTATTATATTTCAGTGGTTTACGTGTATCCAATAAACGTGAACAATGAAACTTTTGGCCAGATTGTACTAAAAAGAGACAAAGATACTACTTAAGACCCTCTTTGTCATTTCACGACACTAGCGCCCGCGCACGTTCCAGTATTATTATATTTCAGTGGGTAGACTATGCATTAAACCCATAGCACATACAAAAACGTAAGATAGTAAGACGTAAACAATAATGCATGGTCTACAATGAGCAGTAGCAGTATGGATGAGGCTGTAAGAGTAGGAAATTGACTAATCACAGTCGAATGTAAGAAAAATAGTTGACTGTGATTGATCAATTTCTTAGGCCTTGTGTACACGATGCAAGAAATTGGTCCAAGATCTTGAACGGAGAGAGGATTAACCAATCGCATTTGAATAATTCGGTCACTTGATCAATGCGATTGGTTAATCCTCTCTCCGTTCAAGATCTTGGACCAATTTCTTGCATCGTGTACACAAGGCCTAACTCCTACCTCATCCATACTGCTACTGCTCATTGTAGACCATGCATAAGCGAATCGGTCAATCACAGTTGAGAATTGCATTACGTTCTTTCCTGTGATTGGTCAATTCGCTTATTGTTTACGTTTAACTGCCTTACGTTTTTGTATGTGCAATGGACTTTAAGCCCATGACACATATAAAAACATAAAATAGTAAAATGTAAGCGGTAAGCAAATCGGCCAATCACAGTCGAGAATTGCATTAGCCCCGGTCTACAATAGGTGTAGTAAGCCTTAAGCCTTAAGAAATTAACCAATCATGATCGAATTTGAAGAGAATAATGAACTATGATTGCTCAATTTCTTACGGCTTAAGGCTTACTACACCTATTGTAGACCAGGGCTTAAGGTTATGGCACACAAAAAACTTAAGCAGTAAGCGAATCAGCCAATCACAGTCAAGAATTTAAGGCAAAACGTAAACGATAGCGAATCCAAACTGTTGATTTCCTTACTGCTTATGTCTTACTGCTTAAGTTTTTTTGTGTGCCATGGCCTTTAGCTTTCTCTACCGTTTAGTCCCAGTTTACAATCGGTGTAGTAAGCCTTAAGCCTTAAGAAATTGACCAATCACACTCGATTTTGAAGAAAATAATTGATTATGATTAATCAATTTCTTAAGGCTTACTACTTCTATTGTAGATTTAAGGCGCGGCTTCAATGGAGATTCGTAACCGTAACTTTAAAAGTTGAATAATTTTAACTTTTAGGGCTATCGCACACAAAATGACATAAGTTGCATATGCATAACATAAGACCGCTGAACCAATGAACGTCCAACATAAAGCACAGCCAATCAATATGACGGCTTTATGCTAGACGTTCATTGGGTTCAGCGATCTTATGTTATGCATATGCAGGTTATGTCATTTGGTGTGCGCATAGACTTATAGAGATAGACTGGCCCCTACCGTAAGAGGCAGCGGGAAAGGATCTAAAGGATAGAGCGATGATGTTAGGGATTTCTGTCCTTCTCTTTTTTCTCGTGGTGGGGACTGAAGGGAGGGGTGAAACCGAAGCAAGCATGCGTGTACGAGATTAGGGAAGAGAAAGATGATTCCGTGTTTGGTCTTCTCAGGGCCAATTTCACCAACGTCGGTTAAGCTAACCGACGGTTAAAGTGTCAATCGTGATTGGTTTATTCTGATCAAAGACAAATGCGATTGGACAATTCCATTGGAATTAACCGTCGGTTAGTCTAACCGACGTTGGTGAAATTGGCCCTCAGGATACTTCTAGTAGTTCTTTTAAGACGTCGATTGAAAATATTATCAGTGTTGATACTCAATTAGTATTATAAATTCTAATAAAAATGGTACGTTCCTGCTGCATTTGCCACAAGCTGTACAAGACAGGTGTTACTTTTCATAAGTACATATTCAATGTACATTTCTTATAAGTTAAAAGAATCATGAATGCTTGAAAAATGGTATACACACAAATTCATTTAGAAAAATTATCACTTTTTTATATTAAGAAACATTATTACTACATTAATTTGATAAACAATATCTATTTCTTGTTCTAGAATACCTATACGACAAGATGTAAAATTAAAATGGATCAATGTCATTAAAGAACTACTAGAAGTATCCTGAGAAGACCAAACACGGAATCATCTTTCTCTTCCCTAATCTCGTACACGCATGCTTGCTTCGGTTTCACCCCTCCCTTCAGTCCCCACCACGAGAAAAAAGAGAAGGACAGAAATCCCTAACATCATCGCTCTATCCTTTAGATCCTTTCCCGCTGCTTCTTACGGTAGGGGCCAGTCTATCTCTATAAGTCTATGGGTGTGCGATAGCCCTTATAGTTACGGTAAGAAAGAGGTGAGATTTCGGAACGCGTTTGAAGAAAGAGGTTAGATTATGCTACGAGTTTAAATTCACATACACTTATAAGCATTTATATTATAACGCAATTTATTGAAGTACAATGTTTTAATACAATGCTGAATGTTTTCTTATAATTAAAAAAACTGGTTCCAGTATTGTAAGGAGATTGTATAATATGCTTTCCATTAATCACCCTGAAACAACTCATGTTCCATAACTTGGAAATCTTGTGCGTATTTTTTTGAAATCGTTTGCAATAGATCTTGGCAAATATATAAGTGATAACTTTTCCCACAAAATCTTGCAAGTGTTACGGATAACTTTGCTCACAGTTGATTTTGAAACGTAAAAATTCCTTGCAATACTTTGCATACTGCAACCATGAGCAAGATAATTACAAAATAAAATGTTCGTGTTATAATACAATTTAAAAAATATAAAAACGACTATAATATAAAATATACTTTCTACAAATTATACTTATTACAAAGTTATATATAATCAATGTTCTGGTGAGAAAGATTCGCGAATTCTTCTTTTTCTTAGAGATTCTTGTATTACTTCTAATAACATCTCGAATTGTCTGACAGTCATTTGAGTAAATTTGAAAAACTGTTCGTCATCATTGTTTTTGATAAACTGAAAAAGACTATTAAAATCCTTGATCTTAAGGTAGTAAAGGCGCGGGTCCAATGGAGATTCGTAACCGTAACAATATCCTTATCCGTATTCGAAATCCCCTCCTATCGTTTACAATGACAACTCATAATTTTAACGTTAATTTTAACGAATCGTCTATATTCATTTGAATCGATTCTAAGCTCTATGTTTTTAAAATGTAGAAATTTTGCTACTATGAATAACCAGCGTGTTAAAAAAACATTTGTGGCTCTTAATTTAGATTAGAATGAAAATGATTAAAATTGTACAATACAATTATTACATAAGAAGAGAAAGATTTCAAAAAGAAAATATTTGGTTCGGCCAATGTTATTGCAGCGAAAAAGGTCATTTTAATAACCTTTTTCAGTTTAACAATGATGACGAACATTTTTCATTCGATTAAACGTTGATCCATGAGGTCCATGATTCTATTTTTCTTTTTCTTTCTTTCAATAAATTGCGTTATAATATAAATGCTTATAAGTATATGAACTCAAACTCGTAGCGCAATCTAACCTCTTTCTTCAAATGCGTTCCGAAATCTCACCTCTTTCTTCAAACACGTTCCGAAATCTCACCTTTTTCTTACCGTAATTGTAAAAGTTAAAATTATTCAACTTTTAAGGTTACGGTTACGAATCTCCATTGGAGTCGCGCTTTAAGACTTACTACACCTTGACTGCGTTCAGCGATGACTATAAAGCGGTGTCTACAATGAGAATTTAAGCCTTAAGTCGCAAAAAATTGACCAATCATAGTCGATTATTCTCTTCATATTCAATTGTGATTGGTCAATTTCTTGCGGCTTAAGGCTTAAAATCTCATTGTAGACATCGCTTTTAGCAGAAAAAGCAGTTTAATAAGCGCTGATTGGATTATACTTTTAGAGCTAGAGGAATAGTCCTATCTCAATTTAGATCTAAAAGTATAATCTAATCAGCACAAAGCGCTTACTAAGCTGCTTTTTCTGCTGAACGCAGCCATCGTAGACCGGGGCCAGATGTCTATACTACTACTAGATCGCTAACTTCGGCAAACAAGGTGAGGCTGGCAGGATATCCGGTTTCGGCCATCGACAACCTACAACAAAATGGCTGCTCCCGCTATTATGTGAAATATACAGGGTGTCCGAAAGCGAAGTATAAAAATGCTAAGGACTAGGTAGAAGGGATTGAGATAAACGAAAAAGTCTTATACCATTTCGCGAAATTCGCAAGAATAGCCGAGATATTAATTATTTTAATTGAACGAATAGATGCGCGCCGAGAGGAGCGCTGAGCCGCCCGAACTATAGCACGGCCCACTGCTATGAAGTATTGGCTGCCGCCTGCCGGCGCGCGGGGGGGAAGGACA
>JANQDE010000443.1:6434-19237 GCA_037157785.1 Cephalotes varians
GTCATCGTCATCGTCATCGTCATCGTCATCGTCATCGTCATCGTCATCGTCATCGTCATCGTCATCGTCATCGTCATCGTCATCGTCATCATCAATTATAAATATTGTTGAAAATTATATAATATATAATTTAATTTATAATAACACAATAATATAAAATACTGAATTTATATTAATATAATTACATTAATGATAATAATTTATGCTAATAATTTAAGCGTTAAGGGTTTTGATAGTAATTAATTAGTAATTATTGATATTTAATAATATAATATTAAATTTATTAATACTATAATAATAATAAATAATAAAAATAATAAAATTTAAGCATATAGAGTTTCAATAATTATTAAATAATGATTATTAACGACAATTTTTAAACTATTATCAACATAATAAAAAATTTATATTAATACATTAATATAATATTAAACTTATATTAGTATAATAAAAATAATAATAATTTATAATAATAAAATTTAAACATGAAGGCTTCGTGCTTCGGAATTAATTTCGGCAACCTGAAACAAAAAAAATTTATATCAATATTATTATTTTTATTATTTAATACTATTATTATATTAATATTATTATTTCTAATTTTATAAAATAATGAAATAAAAAATATTGTATATACAAAATATATTTTAAATAAAAGGATGTATTAGTCCTATTTTAAAAATAATTACAAAATTATGAAAAATTTACAGATTGTTTTATATTGCATTTGAAAATAATACAAAAAAATTGGGAGYGATTTTCTGCCTTGATTAAAAATTACTTTAAGAAGAAGTAGAAACGTGATATAATAGAAATATATTAAGAAATATTAAATAATAATATTAAATAATTAATAATTATTCTAATAAACTTTATTGTTTTATATATAAATAAATTTTAAGTACTATTATAATGTACTACGTATAATAATTAAGAAAAACTTCAAAATCTACAAATTTTATCGAATTTTAAGGGGTTATTTGAACTTCTATATAGATATTCCAGGACAATCTTTTTGGATGTGTTATAAAGATAAAGTTTTGACTTTTAAAATGACTAAGATAATTTTTGTTTTATCATTAGAAACTTTAATCATTAATGGTTAACTTACCTACCATCGACATCACGAATTTCACTTATTTCGAAAATGTTACAGTATATCTTTTCTATTAATTCTCAATTACATGAGTCTGTCCAATACGCAATAGTTTATAAGATATAAATTTATGTTATTTAAAATTTTCGTATTCATATATATATATATATAAGGTCTATAAATGTGCGTAATTATCAAGTTTTAACAATGAATAATATTCCGGAAAAGTTCTCGACTTTAAAATATTATTCGATTTTACATTACAGTGACATTTTTCGTCTTTGCTTTACTTACGGAAGGCTACAAAGCCGTGAAATTTCCAAAACTATAACATGTTTTAAGTTTTTATGAACAAATAATTCACAAGATATTATCTTAGTTATTTTAAAATAGAGACTTTAAATTTTAAAACAAATCTAAAAAGATTGTCCTTCTTAGAAGTTGAAATATAGCCTCCTAAAACTATCGTGTTCTCTTAATGGCAAATTGCTTAAAATATTTTAAGATGAAAATCCTAATGTAAAATTATCGAAGCTACAAGTTTTTAAATGGAAAACGCGAAATTATGCGAAATCGAAATCTCATCTCTATTATTCATAAAATATAATTGCTTCTCATTTGAAAACTATTATAACTTCGATATTTTTATTTTAGAATTTTTTTCTTGAAATGTTCTAAGGAATCTGCCATTAAAAAGACATATGATAGTGTGGGAGTTAGGAGAGGATAAGAATGAATCGTAATACACTGTACGAGCGTTTTTGGATAGCTCTTTATTCATCCATTGTCAGGAATGGACTGCCTGCCCGATCCTGTTCTCCTTCCTTTCTTTGTTTAACAGTAAGCGATCGGCTGCCTAACTATATCGTGCGCGTTCCTTTGCGCAGTATCGGTCACACGCGAATCGCTTCTTCCTACTTTATCGGCATATCCGTTATTTAGCCTACAGTTCGGCCGTCCTGACGCTTTGATCGTCCTCAATCAATAATGTAAAAGTGTAATGAGAAAAGAAAATGAAGCGTTATAAATCAAAACTTTGTAAATTTAAGATAACCTAACTTAAGCTATCGCAACATAATTATACTTTTTCGAAACGCCGTAGTTGATCTACACTTATAGTTCCTGATACGGAGTTTGAGAGAGTTGGAACCCCTCAATGTCCGTTATAATATATCGATCGTGATCTAGGATCTTTTTAATGACATAAGATCTTTTGTACTTAGGTATAAACTTTTTGTTCACTCCCGGAGTATTGTCGATGTTTCGGATCATTACATATTCGCCTTCCTTATACAAATTAGTTTTGCGCTTTTTATTATATGTTCGCTCGTTTTCCTTTTGTGACGCTTCGATCGCAATTGACGCCTGTTGTTGTATAGTCGGTAGGTCTCGTTTAGTCTCTAATATCGTTTCTAATGTTTCTCGTATGTTGTCATCACTTCCGTTATTTTGATGGATCCCAAATAATAACATGCTTGGTGTTGAATTTGTGGACCTACATAGTGTTATTAACAGCATATTCTATCGATTGGAGAACTCTGTTCCATTTACTTATATCAGTCGTCATTTTCGCAATCATCGGGATGATAAGACGATTTACTCTTTCCGCTTGACCATTTGCCCGTGGAGTACCTACTGCTACCAATACGTGCTGAATATCTAATTCCTTCAATGTCGTTGTAAATTTACTGGAAGTAAAACAAGTTCCACGATCGCTAATAATTCTCTTGGGTTTGCTGTATGCGCGAAAATAATCGTCTAAATGTTTGAGCGCTTCTTCAGATGTAGTTGATTTACATGGATATAATCGGACAAATTTAGTGAAACCATCAACGATTAAAAAAATGTGTTTGTAACCTCGTCCCGCTTTTTCTAATGGACCTAGATGGTCTATGTGAACTGTAGTTGTGAAACGGTAGTTTTTCCTTCGGTATCGGGTGTAAGTATCCCTCTGATTTTCCACTAGCAGGTGAGAATTCTATACATTTTAAACAATTAGCTACGTAATCTTTCACTTTCTTATACAAATTTGGGAACCAATACACGCGCGAGATATTTTCTATAGCTTTTCCTACACTGACGTAGCCTATATTATCATGACATATGCGTATTACATTATTTTCTAAACATTCAGGTACATAGAAGAGTAACTTACTCCCTTTAGCTTTTCGATATACTAATCCGTCTCGCAATTCAAAAAATTTATTCTCTGTAATTTCTAATTGTTCGCATAGTTGTTGGATTACTGGATCTTGGTCTTGTTTTATTGCTAATATTCGTTCAAATGTGTTCCCTTCTATAACTAATACATTGCAACAGCGGCTAAGTGCGTCGACATGTAACATTTTCGATTCTGGGCGATATTCTATATTATAATCATATGTTTGTAAAAATAATGCCCATCTTGATATACGTGGATTCACATTCTGTTTACTTAAAGTTAGTCGGAAATTATCGCAATCTGTAAGAATTTTAAATCGGATAGATATACATGGAATCGTTTGATTGCATAAACCACTGCTAAACACTCAAGCTCAAAGCTATGATAACCTGCCTCGGTACTTGTAGTGCGTTTACTAAAATAAAATACTGGTTTGAATACATTGTCTGTTTGTCGCTGCATAAGGATTGCTCCAAACCCACTTGAGCTGGCGTCGCAATGGAGCTCGGTCTCTAGTTTAGGAGAATAAATTGCTAAAATTGGCTGTGACGCTAAACAATTTTTTAGTCTCAAATGCGGTATATTCATTTGTTTCAAATCGAAATTTTGCGCCCTTTTTTAATAGATCGTATAGCGGTTTTCCAATGCGTGAGAAATCTTTTATGAATCGTCGAAAGAAACTTGCTCCTACGAAACGATGAACTTCATGTATGTTTCTAGGTAAAGAATATTTTAATATCGCGTCGACGTTCTCGGTACCCGGCCGTATGCCATTTTTATCAATGATGTACCCTAAATAATTAATTTCTTCAAACAATATTGAGCACTTGTCAAATCGAAAGTCTAAATGAAATTGAGTTGCACGGTTTAAAACCTTTTTGAGAATCTCTAAATGTTCATCAATGTCTTTTGTTGCAATCAGTATGTCGTCAATATACAGTAGTATTTTGTCTTGCTGTATTAGATCTGAGAAAATATTATGAATAAATCGTTGAAAAACTCTTGGCGCGTTTGTTAACCCAAATGGCATGCGCAAGTACTCAAATTGTCCGAGGAGTGATGAAAGCAGTATATTTTATTGACGATTCTGCAACTTTAACGTGATGGAATCCGTTGCGTAAATCGAGACTCGTAAAATATTGTTTATCTCGTAGCCGATCCAATTGATCTTCTATTAATGGTGTAGGAAAATTATCTTTTATCGTGATTTTATTAAGTTCGCGATAGTCGATACAAAGACGTAATTCTCCATTTTTTTTGTGAACTAAAACAATAGGACTTGCGTATGGGGAATTACTCGGCCTAATAATATTCTCTTTCAATAAATCATCCAAGATTTCCTGCAATTTTTGTTTATCCGAATACGAAAGTCTACGCGGCCGGTAACTAATTGGTTGATCATGCTTTAGACTTATTACTAATTCAGTGTCGGACGGTGAAGCGATGGTCGGTTGATCTCCGCTTAATCGTGATGATTGCATTTTTAAATATTCATTCGCAAATAATCACTCTATTTTTACCTTATCAGAATGCTCTAACTTCGAATTTATATTCAATTTTTCAAAGGCCGTGACGGTTTCAGATACACAATCTATTTGGAAAATATCATTTAAGTCTTTTACTTGCTCATTTTCGTCTAGTGTGTCTTATTTTTATTTTTCTCCTTATCAATTAATGATACGCCAAGATCGTGAGACAAAATGTAATCACGTCCCCATATCGCGGCAAATGTTATTGTCTCTATTGGTACTACGTAAAATGTCAATTTAGTTGAAACATTGTCTACAATGCAATCAATTTCGGATATCCCTAAGATATTAATTTTTGATTTATTAATTCCATAATAGGACGTCATGTTCGGTGGAATAGGTTTTCGAATGTTATATGGTGCATAATCTTTTCTAATTAGCGAGATAGGCGACCCGGTATCAATCATCGCGTTAATACTAAAGTTATGTGTATTATTACAATCATCTGTAACCGCATACTTAACAACTGTCATAAATGGTTTAATGTTACCGCTCGTCTGGATGATGTGTGTGGTTTCTTCGATAGACGGTTGATTCTTTTTCACCTCCTCACGACATTCTCGGATCTTGTGTTTCTTACTTCCGCACCGAAAGCACGATCCCTTCTCACGTTCCGGTTTTGTGCTGGATACGTGACCGAATTCACTGCAGTTGTAACAGCGCAAACGATTTCCACGTGACACCGTCGTGTTGTCCTTCGACTTTTCTTTTTTTTCATCTCGATGTCGGTCTGTTGTTTCTGCCTTTCCTTCCTTCTTGCGTTGAAACATCTTCAATTGTGATGGTAGCGAAATATTTGCGAAAGCCTTCAATAGATCGTCTTCTGTATGAAACTGTTGTATGCGTGCTTGATCTCGTATGCGACTGTCAGGTATTCCGTCAATTAAATAATTAAATAAATTAAAGAAACTAGTTCATCTTGTACGATCGAAGCTTTGTTTGCCAATATTATCTTTGCGTGATAATACGCTGAGAAATTTTCCGTTGGTTGCCACAAGCGCTTTTCGAAGCTTCTTCTCAACTCCAATTTGCTTCGTCTATAATTAAATGCGATCCATTTGCTGGAACAATTCATCGGTGGTTAATCGAAGATGTGCCGGGGTTGAGTGAAACCATTCTTGAGCTTTCCCCTTGAGGTGCGAACTCAACAATATTTTCATCGCGTCTTCGTTTAGTCGGTATGTCGTACGCAGAATTTCGGCTTGTCCCTTCCACGAATCAAATGTATCCCTATCACCGTTGAAATCAGCAAGCAAATCACTGATCTCCTTTACTCGTACCGTCGACGTCACTGGTGCACGTGGCGTGGCTGTTGAACCAACGCCTTCGTTAAGCGCAGCCCGAAATTCTGCTTGTAACAGTGCATTTTCACGTCTCAATAATTCAAGTTCTCTTCGCAATATGTGAGACGAATCACTATCTTCTCTTCTTTCTTCCGTGTTGTTCACACCGTAGTTACTCGCGCTAGCCGCGGTGACATCCCCTTGTCGCGACCGCACGAATTCATCTTCTATTTCGGACGCCGTCGTGCTCATTACCTTAGTTACAACTTGTGACAACAATTCAGAACTCACTGGTGATAGTCGCGCGATTAACTCGGCTTTGGAACCAGAGGTCTGTAGCTCCAATTCCTTCAGGATCTGTTTCAGTTGCGAGACTCGCAATTCCGACAATTTATCCATGGCTCACCCCGACACAATAACAAATGCAACGAACACACTGAGGTAGTTCACTTTCAAATTCACTGAATGAGTAGTGTACGGTTTGCTCAATATACCGCAACCCTTTTTCACTCACAATATACGATGCGTCACTTCGGATCCTCTTTTAGGGTTCGAATCCCACTTCTGAAACTGTGGGAGTTAGGAGAGGATAAGAATGAATCGTAATACACTGTACGAGCGTTTTTGGATAGCTCTTTATTCATTCGTTGTCAGGAATGGACTGCCCACAGAATATGGGACTGCCTGCCCGATCCTGTTCTCCTTCCTTTCTGTGTTTAACAGTAAGCGATCGGCTAACTATATCTGCCTAACTATATCGTGCGCGTTCCTTTACGCAGTATCGGTCACACGCAAACCGCTTCTTCCTACTTTATCGGCATATCCGTTATTTAGCGTACAATAGTTTTAGAATATCTTGTATATATAATATGATTTATGATTTATTAATATTTTTAATATGATTGTAATTAACTATATTCATTCAAAAACTTTCGACCAGTAGTGTACATACATACATACGTATCTGTTTCACAAGTAATCACGATTGTTACAACAAAATTAATTAAAAATTTTCGTAAAATTTAGTAAGTTAATGTCATCTTATACCGTATCATGACAATTATATATTACTTGAGTAGTGTATGTATGTACATACATTTCCGCTCATGGAAATTTAGACACCGTCATAAATGTTGCAAAATATATAAATAAATAGATATATAATGTTCTGAAATTCGCAAATCAAATTACCACAGTAAAAGTACACAATTACCACAGTTAAAGTACTTTTTTTACTGTAATAATTAGAATTGCAAATTTCGGGATACTCTGTATAAATTTTATACGCGCGTGTATATATTTTATTATCTTAGTTATTAAAACTACTTACAATTTTTTCGAAGTAACATCTTCTTCCTACACGTTCTGCAGCCTTTTTATTTGGTGAATTCAGTTTTCTGTATTTTTATTATTTTTCCACGAAGAATACTAAAAATTAAAATTTGACTTTACACAAAATAAAATTACAAATAATATACTACAGAGTTCCTGTATATTCTTACTATAATCTTATTCTATATAATCTTATTCTATACTCCTATTCTATAATCCTTAACATTATTGTTACCTTAGAAATGATTATTTCGCATTTATGCATAATAGCTAATCATATTCCTGGATTCTTACTTCGTTGTTGTTTACTTCTTGCAAAATTATTTATTATTTCACGGTGATTTGTGATCTGTTAAAGTGCTTGACACCACATATCAAGTTTCTCATGAAGTAAATGCAGCAAGAAACTCAAGAAAATCAAGAAGACTTTGATACATTCGAGTATCGATTTAACATGCCTTTTTTTCAAATGTATTTCGTTGCTATATGAAGTTAACATTTAAATATAGATAAACAAATTATTGAAAGCAAGCAAGGAAAAAGTAAGCAAGGAAAGTAAGCAAGGAAAAAAAGGAAATAAGAAAAGAAAGAACGAAAAGAAGAAAGAAATTATTATAAGAAATAGGAAGAAGAAAATAAAGAATTTCGAAGAAGGTAAATTATATAATTTTGTATCTTAACATTACTATTTGCTTTCTAGTTTGCCATTTTACTTTTCCATTTTATCATTCTCCTTTTCTGGCTCTCTTATACACTTTTGCGTTCTCTTTTACTCTTTCTCTCTCTCTCTCTCTCTCTCTCTTTCTTGCACTTTTTCACACTATGGCTGTGTTCCAAAATTAACTGCTAGTGCTGAAAATCTATAGCGCACGTAACGTTAACTATAGATTTTTAACGCTAGCAGTAAATTTTGAAACACTGCCTATATTGCTCTCTCGCTCTCATTTTCTATCGTTCTCTCGCTTCCTCGCGCTCTTGCGATGTGTCGCTCTCACACTTTCTTTCACTCACTCGCACTCTTACTCCTTCGCGCTCTCTCTCGTTTTCGTGCTGTCATTCTCATTCTCTTTTGTTCTCTCGTTTTCTCGCGCTCTTGCGCTCTCTTTTCATGTTCTTTCTCTCTTCATCCCTCTTTCTCTCTCTCTTCCTTTCCCGCTCTCTCTCTTTCTCTCTCTCTCTTTTTTCCTCTCCCTCCCTCTCTATCTTTTTCTCTCCTTTTTAATCTCTCTCCCTTTTAATCTCTCGTCCTTTCAATTTCTCTCCCTTTCAATCTCTCTCCCTTTCAATCTCTCTCCCTTTCAATTTCTCACCCTTTCAATCTCTCTCTCTTTCTTTTTCTCTATTGCTCTCTCATTTTTCTCCTTGTTTTCTAACTTCCTCATGCTCTCTTACTTCTTTGTTTTCTCATGTTCTTAGGTTAATGAAAATTTATAGATTTCAGTTGAGAAATATTTTAATAATATTAAAAGAAATGAATTTAGAAAAGAATTTCTCTAAAAATATAAATATTCATGAAAATGAAGAAAATTGAGAAACTTCATTAAATGATTCATCAATAATTGATGAAATTTTAGATGAAGATGATTTATTGAATCATTTAACACCAAATGATGTTATTGATAAAATTCAAATGTATGATTCGACTGTGTAGGTATTTTATTATAATGTAATATCATACAAATTATATGTCAATATATTATACAACTTACATGTCAAATTACAATACGTATAAAATGAAAAATATTTTTTATTTTGAAAGCACTAAGAGATTTTCGGTTTATTTTAATTACTATATTATCCCTAAATAAAATAAAATAAAATAAATAAAGCCATAAATACATTAATAATATTAATGATTACAATATATAAATAATAATAATAATAATTTATAAAGATTTATAATTTTTATAGGGAAATAATTGGTTATATCGATAGTATCGAAGCTTCGCGTATTGTTGGCAATAGTCAACAATATAAATTTTATAAATTTTTTATTAATAATGGTTCCGGGAGAAAAATTCAAGTTGTAGAATGACGATGTAGATCGAGTTGAAGAACTGATTCGAAGTAATTATGTAATTTTTTATAATTAATTTTTTTTACAATTAATGATGATATTTTAATATCAAAATATTTTTTAATAGATTGTACATTTAGATGGAGTACAGGCAAGAATGCCCAAAATTAATAGTTATAACAATGGAAATGTTCTATACGAACTCCGAATTTGGAGAAATACTGTAATTACAACTTTGGGGAAATATCATCCCAAATTAGAGCAAATCGCTCCAATACGTGTTACATTAAGTGAAATTTTAAACACTTCGCAATATATTAATAAGTTTTGTACAGTCTTATTAATTTAAGTTGTAATACATTTATAAATTTGTTTTTTAAATTAAATATATATATATAAAATTCAACAATAATAATAAAAATAATAACAATTATAATCATAATAATAGCGATAATAATAACAACTAATAATATAATATAATTTTAAATAATAATAAAATTTTTTCATATTTTTAGCAGTTTTGGAAGCATACATCAAAACAAATTTTGCAACAATATTTAATACTAAATTAAACAGAAACATAGGATGCAGATCAATTACAGACGGAATGTACAAAATTGAAGCACATGTTACCAATTTTAGCGACGAAGAATACTCTACATTAAAAATTAACAAAGGTGATAAAATTGAAATTAAAGGAACGATACAAAATTCAGGTAATGTTGTTTTAATAAAGGTATGTACACAATAATAATTGCAAAAACAATAACAAATAATAATATTAATAAGTCGTCGTCGTCGTCGTCGCCGTCGTCGTCGTCGTCGTCGTCGCCGTCGCCGTCGCCGTCGCCGTCGCCGTCGCCGTCGTCGGAACGTCGTCGTTACGGAAGAAAGAAACGTGTAAAAAAATCTTGTCCGTAAGGACATCGCGCTTAAAAGGAAGAAACATCTAAAAAAATCTTGTCCGTCAGGACATCGCGCTTAAAAGAAAGAAACGTGTAAAAAATCTTGTCCGTAAGGACATCGCGCTTAAAAGGAAGAAACATCTAAAAAATCTTGTCCGTAAGAACATGGAAACTGATGTACATCCGATGTATATTTTTATAGCTTTCTTGCTGTAAACTCTATAAGTGACACATAATGAAAACTTTTTTCAATAAATTTAACTATGTTTGTTATTCGATCTTTGATTATCAGAAATTTTATTCTTCTTTTGCTTTCCTTCAATTTCGATGGCTGATTGTCATCAACGAGAGAAATAGCTACTTCTTATTCTTTCTTTCTTCTTATTCTTTCTCACGATTATAATTCTCAATTTAATCACCTAGCAGTTTTTGAACAGACTTTATCATTTAACTTGATATGACAATGAGTGCCAATATCACTGATCATTAAGCTTAGTTTGCAATACGATTGATACTTATTTTTGTAAGTTGAACCAATGTATAATTGATAACGGAATATACATATCTTTAATAATTATTCTTTTCATGTTTTCCCCTTTCTTTTTTACACCATTCTCTTGCTATGCCATTGCATCCTAATGTTGATGAAAACCGCTAACTGAAATCAAAGAATGGCACAAAGTATCTTTTCTACAATATTAACAATAATAAAAAAATTTTCTATAATAAGAATATATTATATAAAACTTATCTGAAAAAAGAAGTTTGTTAACGTGTCATCAGTGACCTCTTGATACGCACAACTGTCAAAATTCGCAGAGGTTAATCATTAACCTCTTGACACACACAACTAATCTTTTGATACATACAACTGTCAAAATTCGCGAACTTCTCGATGATAGCCGCTCATGAAGTAAGTGCTGCGAGAGAACCAATCGGCATCGCGGAAAAGCGGCAACACTTAACTTCGAGACTTTCGAGAAGACTTCGATACATTCGAGTATCGATTTAACATGCCTTTTTTATATACGGACTAGCACGCAGCGCGCGCTTCGCGCGCGCCATCCACTTTTAGATGATCATAACGTCATTAAGAAAAAGTTGTTAAAAGAAAAGTTAAAGTAAATCTACTCTCATGGCTCGTTCTAATTCTCTTTGACGGGAAAATAGAGCTCACAGAGAGAAGTATACTCCCTCTGTGGTTCATTTTCATTTCCCTTAACAGCCAGGGTTTAAATCTAGCTAAGATATTCTTTCAAATTCTTTGTAATTCTTCCATTTAAAAAAATTATTATAACTTTTGTTACGTCCTAAGGACTCCACGATTTCCTCCTTTCAAGGACGGCTAATAATCTATTAAAATAAGAAACTCGTGTGTCAGCGGTTATCTATCGGCAAGCGGGCAATAAGCCCGAGTTTCCCTTTTATGATTGTTTATCTCGATAGAGTTTTCCTCTTATTTTCGGTATGTCGATTATCYCACATGCATRDGCCAAGCGGAACYTTCYAGAGGAAACTCAGATAAACAAAACTAAATAAGAGCACGATTTTGCCGGTCTCGTTCGACCCACATGTAAATAAAACTGGCACCAAGACGTGCCAGGGACACTGAATATAYAAAAATAACAATAAAATAATATCTAAATGTAAGACGAAAGACATTTTTCTAGCGAAATCGAGCATTAATATGGGACAGCGAAGTCGTGTGAACATATGCAAGGGAGGACGAATGCATAAAACTTTATTGAAGTGCCCGATAATTTCCAGACCCAAGAGACAACAGAAACATGCTCTATYTAYYTTACGTGTSSATTCRTGTTTCCTGYATCCCCCAATAAAAGAGAAATCACCGATAAACAAAGAATAGATAAAATAAATAATATCTCTGGAAGGTACCGTGAGACTCATCTTGCCCTCTTTTTAAGAAACGGGGCGGACAAATGAAGATCCGAACTTGCCAATAGATAATCGTAGAAAATCATACTGCCCTACAAACAGCTACGAACACCAATAAACAAGCGTACAATAAGATTTGCGTTGCGAGTGGAGCTGAGCTAATGCGAGAAACTTCAACTAAAATTTGGAGATTTGATCACGGAAGAAGGGTAACTCACCAACCAAAAACCTTGAAATCCACTCGAACCATCCCACAAGAAATCCACCCCCTAAGAGATCCCTATATAAACCGACATTTTGAACTCTCACTCTCCTCTGTCGTCAAACCAGTCAATCGTGTCACTAGTTCATTCAATAGTCACTCCAGTCAATCGTGTAACTCGTTCAGTCGCAACGGTGTTACTCTAAAGTGTTGCGTCTAAGTTTGTGAGTGTATAACCAGTTAGTGTCCACACCACAATCTATCACACCACACGACCAGACGACCGCAAAGAAAGAGACCAGGGGTCACCTAGAACTGGAGCCGTCCAAACTGCTTAACCAAGACATCAATAGTAAGTCACCACATATATATATATACATAT
>JANQDE010000443.1:29843-40461 GCA_037157785.1 Cephalotes varians
ACGCGAGAGATTAAGAAAGCGTTTTTAAATTAGGTAGTTATAACGTTAAATAAAAAATTTTAACGTAAATGAAAAATATGAGTAAGCAATTACAAAAAAGATTTAATAAAAGGGACTAACTTTTGTAATCTTTCCTTTCTTCTTTCTTCTTAATCTCTTACTCTTTCTATATTTCCTTTCTCTCCTTCCTTCCTCCTATCTTTCCTTTCTTTTTAATTTCTTTTTTACTTTCTCTTTTTAACCTATATTATTTAAAAAATTTAATTTTTAATTTACATTTAATAAAACTACAAAAAATATTACAGAATTCTGAAATATTTATATATGTTTTTATCTTAATATGACTCTACATATCTTTGAAATCAATCTCTTAGTATGCAGAAAAATTCGATTTTTCTATTGGTTTTCTGTTCGCTCACTCTATCTTTATATTTCTATGTTATTCGAACACATTTAATTTCATATTTACTTCGTTGCTATATGAAGTTAACATTTAATCACAAATAAACAACTTTCATTTATTAATTGAAAGAAGATTAATTAAGTAAATACCTATTCGTTAAATTCAAGAAAATAAACAGATAATAGCGACATTTAATAAAAAGGAAGAAAAAAAGGAGCGAATAGAGAAATAAAAGATTAGAAAGAAGAAGAGTTCAAGGAAGGAATTGAAGAATTGAAAAGAAGAAAAAAACAAGCAAAAAAATTAAAAGAAAGCAAAAAATAATAAATTTTGAAAAAAGAAGAGGTAAGAAAAGTATTTTAGAAAGTTTTTTACAATTCTTTGGTATTCTATAAAATACTATTTGCGTTCTTTTGCTCTTTCATTTTATGAAATACTCCTCATTCCTGATTCTCTTCTTCACTTTTGCTTTCTCTATTTCTCTCTTTCTTTCTCGCTCTTATTCTCGTTCTTTTTCACGCTTTCGCACTCTCACTTTTTTGAGCTTTCTTTCACTCTCGCGCTCAGCGGTTATGTTCCAAAATTTACTGCCAGCACTAAAAATCTATAATTTTCGTTACATGCGTTACATTATAAATTTTAGTGCTGATAGTAAATTTTAGAACACAATCACGATCTCTGACATGTGAAATAGTAGGATTTGAATTATTTAGAATTTTTATAATTTCATTATGTTGACGTTGATTATCTGCTTTTCTTTTGCGATGTTGTCATTGAAATTCTTCTTCCTTTTCAAAAAAACGTTCTATTTTATATCGTGGCTTTATAAAATCAAAATTTAAAGTATTTTTGTAATCGTACCGGTATAAAAGCAACCAAAGAAATAACCCAGCAAATGAAAATGGATTGAAATGGACAGAAATGGATTCGTTTCGTTCGTRTCAAATCCAGATTCTGAACTTTTGAATCCATTTCTATCCAATTAAAGTTGTCGAATTTTTTAAAATCCATTTTAATCCATATGAAGGAATAAAAACAAAGCGATTCTTATTTTTTTCAATTTAAAAAAAATATGCAGATCATTAATTCATTTCAATCATGCGGGATTAAAACAAAATGATTTCTACTTTTTAAATCCAAAAAAAAGTTACTCGGGTCATACAATTCATTTTAATCCATGACGTAAAATTGAAATGCGGTAAATGCTATTTTTTCTATCCATACCTTGTTTAAATGAATTAAAATAGATTAAAATTTTCAATTCATTTCAATCCATTTTCGTTTACTGGGAAAAGAATATAATTTGAATTTTAGGCTTCTTGGCTATGAATTAAACGTTTTTTAAATAAAAAATACAAAATAGTTACAAACTTTAAAAGAAAGAAAAGTGCAAATTGAAAGAAAGTGAAAAGTTGAAAAAAAATGAAATTCCTATTCTACAGTCTGATCAATTTAGGCTTACTATATTTTAATTTGTGTTAAATTATATTGAAATTTATGTTATACTACTTTATAATTATAATAATATATATAAATCTTTATATAGTAATAGTAGTAGTAGTAGTAGTAGTAGTATTTTATTCGATCCCCTTAGGGTTACAAAATTCAAAACAACCTTATACACTAACTTATTCTAGTCTTAAATCTAGAACTTTAAATCTACATCTTACACCTACGTCCTTATACATTAAAAACCTAATTTGTTCTACGTGAGTTGCGTGCGACTGAGTAACCTCCACAGCCACTCGCAACCTCCACACACACGCACGCCGCCTGGGACTTCCGCTTCCTCTTGCCTTTTTCAACAAGCTATTCCTTTCTTACTTTGCGCTCTTTTCTTTCATTTCAATCATTCCTTCATCCAACTCCTCCACTCCCTCCCCTCTCCCTCTCTCTCTCGTCCATCCAACCCACTTATCCCTTCTCTTCTCTCTCCCTCCTTTCCCTTTCTAATTCCCTCATCCACCATTCCCCCTCCCCCTCCTCACCCAAGATCCATCTTACCACTTCTTGTCAACTGCTTCTTTCTTCTTTCCATTCTCTATACATTTCCCATATATGTTCCCATGACTCTTCCTCTATCCCACAACCTGCATTTTCTTTTTTCTTCCTCCTCCAAATAGCACGCCTCCCTGACCTCATTTCCCAGTCTAAACCTCGCTATTCTTCTTACCCTGCTCTCACCCCAACCTTTCTTAAGGTATTCCGGTAATCCCTGCCCCTTTATCTCCTTATACCATATATTATATCGTGATTCCTTTATTTCCTCCCACCTTCTCCTTCCTTGCAACTCTTTCTCTCTTCTTTCCATCTCGGTAAACCACTGTCCCTCTCCTTCCTTTCTTCTCTCGACTTCTTCCAAGCTTATACCTCTTTCTACGAAAAATCTTTCTCTCTCTCCCTCCCAATCCGATAACTTTCTTCCTTCCCTACCTCTTTCCTTTACCTCCTCCCAACACTTCCTTGCAAGTTCACTACCTCCTCCTTGCTCCAACCTTTTTTCATACCCYCATGCTCTTCTCCCTGCCCTCCCTTTTAGTTTCTCCCTTTGTAATTCTTCCCTTACTAAATAGCCTGGTGTTCTTCTATCCACATCCAGCATCCATCTCAAATAYCTTTCYTCTATTTTCTCCATCCCTTCTCTCTCCTTCCACCCCCATACCTCCACTCCATATTCCAACACTGTCCATAYCAGTCTGTCRAAGAGCCATAGTCTTCTTCCCCAATCACTCYCATACCTCCTCTTGCCTATTCCCCACACCTGTCCCAACACCGTCGCTGCTCTCTTTATCCTATCTCTTATCTGCGYTTCCTGCCCACYATTTTTTTGAAACACGTACCCCAAATACCGGAACTCCTTCACCTCCTCTATTCTTTTCCYTTTCCACCACCACTCCCKTTTCTCCATTCTACCTTTCCCTTTTCTRAAYCTCATCACCTTYGTTTTGTCCACGTTCAGCACTAACYTCTTTCTTTCTAAGTATCCCTYCAGTCTCTCTATCATACTCCTCATATCATCTTCCCTTTCCGCCAACATTACCACGTCATCTGCGTACGCCAAAGAAAATATAACTTCCCCCCCTAGCCTAATCCCACCCCATCTTACTTTTCCTAATTCCTCCTCTAGATCTGCCATTAGCACATTRAACAGCAATGGGCTCARCGGGCACCCCTGCCTTACCCCYCTTGCCGTCCAGAAACCCWCYCYTGTCTTWTCCCTTACTTTGACCCTACTTCTTGTTTCCCTCAACATTTCCTCAACTCTCTCAATTAGCCCCTCCCTAATCCCTCTCTGCCTCATTGTACCTATTAACACCTCTCTATCCACCGAATCAAACGCTGCTTTTAAATCCACGAACATAGCTATTACTTTCCCTTTTTTCCTTTCCAACCTCTTGTTCACTAAATAATTTAACACATATATGTTGTCAATCGAGCCCATACCCTTCCTGAACCCAGTTTGATTCGGTGGGATAATTCCTTTACCTTCTACTTCCTCCCTCAACCTCTCTGCTAGAACTCCTGTGTATACCTTGTATAACGTCGGCATTAACGTCACCCCTCTGTAATCCTCCACCCTATCACTTCCTTTTTTCTTCGCCACAGGTACTACTCCTCCTTCTTTCCATCTCTCCGGCCACCCGTTCCCTTTCCAAACTTTGTTACAAAAACTCCATGTCCATTCTATCATCTCTTCTCCCCCATACTTCCAAATTTCACCTGGTAAATCATCCAACCCTGCCGCTTTTCCTTCCTTTATTTTACTTATTATTAGCCTAATTTCTTCCTTGCTAATATCTCTCTCCTCCATCTTATCACTCCTCCTTTTATCTCCCTGTTCTCAACTCCTCCCAATAATCTTTTAAAGTGTTCCTCCCACTCCTCTATCTCTATCCCCTCGTGAATTTGACTTTTCTTCCTCCTTTTCCTATTTATAATTTCCCAGACCTCGCTTTCTCTCTTAGCCTCCATTGCACACCTTTCCCATCTATCATTTTTCTTCCTCTTTTTCTTCTCACACAGTTCCTTATATTCCTGTTTTTTTCTCTTATAATCTCTTCCCTCCCCTCCTTTTTTCCTCCAATTCCTTAATTCCTTCCTTACACCTTTCTTCTTTTCTTTACACTCCTCATCCCATTCTCTTTTTTCCTTTCTCCCTTCGTTTTTTCTCCCTTTCCCCATCTCTTGCAATACCTTTTTCACTTTTCCTTCCATTCCCTCCCACATCGTCTCCACATCTTCTTCCCCCATCTCCATTTTTCCCAACATTTCCCTAAATTTTCTGCAACCCTCTTCATCCCACACCCCCCTCATATATCCCTCCTGTCCTTTGCTTTCCCTTCTCTTTTTCTCTACACCTTTTATCCACACTTCTACTGGGTGATCGGAATCTATCCTGTCCCCTACTCTCATCCTTTCGATTCTTTCCTTTACCTCTTCCTCTCCCATTATATAGTCTATGACCGTGTTCCCCTTTCCCCCCGTAAAGGTAAATTTCCCATTCTCGTCCCCCCTCACATTTCCATTAAACACATCCCCTTTCGCCCAAAAAATGCAGCAACTTCCTACCTTCTCCRTTTATTTTCTCATCCTTCGACCTCCTACATTTCTCCTCTTTTACCCTTCCTCCTTCTATCATCTCTACTTCTCCCCCTTCTTTACCTGTCCTCGCATTAAAATCCCCTCCTATTAGGCTACGAACTCCCTCTTCTTTCTCTTCTATCCATTTCTCCAGCCCACTCAACGTCTTCTCTATCCCCTCTCCCACATAAACCCCCATCACTCTCCATCTTTCCTTGTCCTGCCTTATCCGTCCGACCATCATGCCCTCTCTCTCCATCCCTATCTTTGTCCCCTTTTCCCAGATGTCCTTCCTGATCCCCATTAGCATCCCTCCTATAGCTATCCCTTACCTTTTTGCTCCTTCTTGTAGCAAATTGCACCCCCCACTCGTACCCCCTCGGCAACTTTCCTCTAACCCTACTCCATCCCTTTTCATCCACCCAAGTTTCCGATAACGTCACTACATCCCATTCTTTAATTCCCCTCCAGAAGTCCTTATCCTTATTAAYCAATCCTGCTACATTCCAAAAAGCTACTTTCCAAATTCCCTCCCTCTCCTCCATCTTTTCCCCTTCYCCCACTCTTCCCCTTCTCCTTTCTCTCTCCGYCCCTTCCTCTCCTCCTATCCCAATCYCTCCTTTCCTTCCCTCCCGCCTTYCCCCTGACCTAATCTTCTTACATTCCCTTTTCCATCCCTTAACACCTCCTCCCTTTCATCCCACCTCCACCATTGTTCCCCAATCCTTATCTTTCCATAACCTATCCAGATCTTTCTTCCCTCCTTCTCTTCCTTCTTAGCGATCTCCTCCAGTTTCCATCTCATCTTCCTCTCTCCCCATGTCCAGTCTTCCATGATAATTTCCTTTCTACCTTTCAGTCTCCATTTCTTCCTCAAAACTTCCTTTTTCTGTTCTTCACTGCTCATCCTACCACCATTTCTCTTTCCCCCTCCCCACCAATCCTTTTTACCTCTATAATATCGCCCTTCACTTCTATTATCTTGAGTATTTCCTCTACCGCCTCCTTCCTCTTCTCCTCTCTTGCCACTAGCCCTTTTATTAAAATATTTCTTTTCCTTTCTTCCCTTTCTCTCATTTCTATCTTTCTTTCATTCCTCTTAATCTTTTTTCTATCTCCTCCCCCTCTTCCCCTTTTTTTCCTGTATCTAACTTCTTCTTTTCCAACGCCTCCACTTTCTCCTCTAAACTTTTAATCCACCTATCCATTTCTCCCCTTTCCTCTGCCCATCTTCTCTCCTGCTCTTTAAATTCCTTCCTCATCTCTTCCATTTCCTTTCTCAATTCGCCTCCCTGTTCTCTAATCTCCTCCTTCACCTCTTTCATTCCCCTTAATAACTCCTCTAATTCCTTCCTCCACATTGCCATCATACTCTCTAATGACCCCTCCACCTTATCCCCAATCAACTCCGGCGACCTACACGTTTTATTACTTTTTTTAAAGATATCCTCCACCTCCACTCTGCTATCCTCCTTTGTATCCTCCCTTTTTCTTTTTAACATCTCTTCCACACTTCCCATATTCTCACGTCTCTCCCTTAGCCCTTTTGCTCCCCTTCCGATCATTCCCCTATGCCCGTCCATCTTTAAGTCTTATACCTTAAGTCTTATCCTCAATACTTTTTGTACTCCCTCTATCTCACTTATAGTCCGTGCTCTAATTTTCTATCTCTGCCTTCTCACTCTCTCTTTACCTACACTATGGCTTATCACTACTAAAAACAGTTGCCTGTCACCTACCCTTTTCCGCCCTTGCCCTCAAAAACCACACTGCCCTTCTCTCACACACCACCACTTTCTCTCCCACACTCCTCCTCTCACTCTTATTTATGCCTCTTTAAACTAAATTCACTCAATTTCTCGTCTTCCAAACACACTCCCCTGCCACGCGTCCAAACTCTATCGCACCGGAAGCGGAAGTTCTCTTTATATAGTAATAAAAATTATCATAAAAAATGACATTTAAAATGGAACTTGAAACTATTCAAGACGAAATTGAAAAAATAAATCCTATGGAATTACTAACTTCAAATGAAATGTTAGATTCAATTCAAATTTTTGATAGTACCGTGTATTTAAATTCTAATAAATATGAAATACGCAGTACACACCAATTAACAGTAATATAATTTCATTATTTTATATTATTGTTAATTAATATTTACCGGGTAATATCTCATTATTCTTGTGATATTATTCTTGTTAATTATAAAATTCTGAAAATGAAATAATCGGTTTTGTGGATGAAATTGTTGCTCCTCGTATTATTGGAAATGAAAGACAATACAAATTTTTCADATTCTTTTTAAACAACGGAAAAGGAAAGCGTGTTCAAATCGTTACTTGGAATGATGACATCGATCATATTTTGCAAATACTACCAAATTACGTAAATATTTTAATTTTTTCCTATTTCATTTTTTCCCTTATAATTATAAATTTATATCAATATAAAAAATCCCGCATTTAATATGAAAAAAATGACTTCGATAAAATGATCAATAACACTCAAACTAAAACGTATTTAAATTTAAGGCAATTGGACGAAGCCACTTTTTTCATATAAAATATGCCTCATAAATAAATGTCTCATTATAATTTATTTATAATATTTTATAAAAATAAATTTAGATAATTCATTTGGATGGAGTACAAGCACGAAGACCAAAAATGTCAAATTACAATAATGGCAATATTCCTTACGAATTATTAATTCGTCATAATACTATAATTACAAATTTGGGCATTTATGAACCAAATAATACATCTATCAATAAACCAATTCCAACGGAGTTAAGCAACATAATGAATATTTCTGGATATATTAGTAAATTTCTTTATCTATATTACTTCTATGTATATATTGATATTTTTTAATATATTTTTTAAACAAGTCTTATATATTTGATAAGAAATATATTTTAAAGACTAATTTTTTTACAATAAAAGGAAAAGATTGTAAAATAACTAAATAAATCCTATTAAAATTTTAAAAAAGTAAATATTTTTTAGTTACATACACATACACACACACGCACACGCACACGCACACGCACACGCACACGCGCACGCGCACGCACACACACACACACACACACACACTTAAATAATACATAAATATATAATACATAATACAAAATACATAATACATAATCATATATAATCATACATAATACATAATCATAATACATAATCATAATACATAATCATACATAATCATACATAACACATAACACATGCATACATAATATATGCATTTTAGAAATTTGTGTTAAACTATGTTATTATTATAATAATACATAATCATAATACATAATCATACATAATCATACATAACACATAACACATGCATACATAATATATACATTTTAGAAAGAAATTTGTGTTAAACTATGTTATTATTATAATAATATATACAAATCTTTATATAGCAACAAAAATTATTAACTAATATTTTTTTTTTAAATAATTTAAATATTTAAATATTTACATATTTATTTTATTGGATTATTATTAGTATTGGAAGCTTATATTAAAACCAATTTTACTGAGACACACAATAACAAACTGAACAAAATAATTGGATGTGGATCAATAACAGATGGCATTTTTAAAGTACAAGTTCATATAATCAATTTTTCTGAAGAGTCATATTATAATCTTAATATAAATAAAGGTGACAAAATTGAGATAATAGGCGTTTTGCAAGCAACAAGTAAAAATATATATTAATTTAAAGCTATAATTTACTTCTTATTATTACCCGATTTAATTCTCCTAATTCACACAAATATCTATATAAATACACATACATGCATACACATGTAAGTCACATTTAAATCATTTTTTATTGTTGTAATTAATTATTAATGTAATTTTTCGATTTCTCTCTTGTTTTTCATATCTTTAAGAATCAATATCTATAATATGCTACTATTTTTATAATTTTTCAGTTAATCCGATATATCTGCTTGTCAACGAAATTAAAGATATTCGTAAACTAAGCGGTCGTATGCCACTAAATTTATTATTAAAAGGGGTTGAAATACCCAAAAAGAGAAAAACAGAAGAGGATTCTATACAAGAAGTAAATTAGATTATTTAAATAATGTTTTTTTATAATTTAAAACATTAAAAAAGAAATCAGAAGACATTAGGAATGTTTTTAAATGTAAATAATAGCACAATAACATCTATACAAAATTTAAATTCGCATTTTTCCTTCATTGCTCTCATATGAAACCATAAAACATTCTTTATTTTAATCTTTTCATGCATAGAATAATAAGATAAATCAATTAATATAAAAAAACACAGTTTATTTGTCTTTTTATAGAGATAGTTTATACCCATACAGCACAGACCTCCAAGGGACGTCCTAAAGACGTTCTAAGGACATCCCTACGTCCTGAGGACATCCTTGGACGTTCCCAGAATGTCCATAGGATATCGTGTGCTGTCTGGGTAAGGATTTTGTCATAATAATATAAATTTTTTTAGTTTCCATGTTCTTATGGACAAGATTTTTTAAGATGTTTCTTCCTTTTAAGTGATGTCCTGACGGACAAGATTTTTTAGATGTTTCTTCCTTTTAAGCGCGATGTCCTTACGGACAAGATTTTTTACACGTTTCTTTCTTTTAAGCGCGATGTCCTTACGGACAAGATTTTTTACACATTTCTTTCTTTTAAGCACAATGTCCTCACGGACAAGATTTTTTACACATTTCTTTCTTTTAAGTGTGATGTCCTTATGGACAAAATATACACAAAATATTAATAATGTAACATTTAATAATTTTAACTTGCCCACGAAGGCCCAGTAATATCATCAACACAGCATGTAATCTTAAGGTACTCTGGTCTTTTTTAACATTACTAGCATATAATTTGACGACATGAAAGATAAATGTTTTCCTTCTATCATCATATTTATACATGTTTCTAGCTTTCAATGCCGACTGAAGAACGCAAATAACATTAATGGTAGCAGACGAAAGTTTGTTGCGTTTTTTGGTTTTTAAATCACTTAAGAGAGAAGACATTCTCTCTGAATTGGCATTTGAATTAGGAAGTGATCGAACAGCATTCAGAACACTTTTTAAATTGGGATATTTAGCATTATTACTAGAGTCCTGACATTTCAAAATCTTTTTCCACATTTCATCAAATTCTTTAGAAAGACTTTGTTTTTCCTCTATTGTAAAATCTAATGGCAATGCAATCCATTCTTTCTTTAAACCATCTTCATTAAAATTACCGATAGTTTTAATTACAAAAGAAACATCATTAAATGATGTTTCTCTATCAGTATTGAATAATCTTACGGATTGGAAAACATTTAATTTTGATAAAAATATATTTTTTATAACAAAGAAATTACGTGTATGTTAAATAGTCAATATCCCGAGCTCTCGATATATCAAAAATTATAATATCGTGGAAGGGCTAATGAGAGCTATAACACGCTGTTGACGGTGCGCAGTAACTAATAAGATTTATTCAGTATAATTACAAACGTTTCGGCTTACCTTACTAAGCCATCCTCAGTGTGCACGTTTAACGTTCAAATCGGTTCCGTTAACAATGTCAAGTATCCAAACACATCCAGATGTCAAACGGCGGAACGCGCAGCG
>JANQDE010000444.1:7843-19846 GCA_037157785.1 Cephalotes varians
TATATATATATATATATATATATATATATATATATATATATATATATATATGGTATAAATTGTTATAGAAAGAAGATGAGAGGACTAATTCAAATACTACGCACACATATTCATCTGACGAAGAAAATGATGAAGTTAATAATGAAAGAGACAATGAAAATTTAATTGATAAAGAAAATTGTTCCGCTGGATCATCAGTATTTCGAAAATTACAGCGACCATCCGTTAAAAGTATTTTAAAGTTGACTACACAAGGTCGTGTAATCTTAAAATCATATGAAAAACGTAAAATATTAAACAGAAAATGTCGAAATACAATTGTAGATCTTATTTTATCCGAAATTTTAAATAAAATTCATGGGTACATTTCTTTATTTAAATAATATAATGAGAGATACTTCTAAAACTATATCATTCATATATTTTAATGTATGTATAATTAAATTTATAAAATTGTTTTTTAGGCCACTGAAAAATGAAGATTTTTATTCGTTGTCTAAGGAGATTGAAGAACTGTTTCCAACAGAAACTTGTAGCACTTACTATGTGCCACCTATAGCTAAGAAGTTTTCAAGAAATAACAAATCTGTAACATCTCGTGGTAAACTTGTGGACAAATACAGAAATAAAATACGGGATTATAGAAAGCTAACAGGATACAGTTTAACAGAAAGTGGTTCCACATCGACTTCAACAGTGAATTAGAATATAACAGTGAATTAGAAGGTAAAAAAAATGTTTTTCTTGTATTAAAATATTCAAAAAAAATTTTGTTTATATTATTCTTATTATCAAATTATTATTATATTAAATTTTAATATGTCATTGTTATTATATTATTGAAATATTTATATTTATATTATGTAAATTTACTATATATAAACATATTTTTTCTTTCTCTCACACACACGCACACGCACACACAAATACATACAATTGTTTTACAGAAAATTATTTTTTCAATATTACTTTATGATAGTAAAATGTAAATATGTTTTATTTATTTGTGTAGATGACTTTACAATTCGTGAAAGTATATTGTGGCTTCGGAATAATTTGTCACCATGGGAACTAGTCAAAAATCACTGGAAAGTAACTGAGGCATATAGACGGAATCAAATTCAAACGTCACAAAATAAAAACAGCGGAAATTTTCTCTCAGTGGTCAGTATTAAAACAACCTGCAGCACATGCTTTGATCGATAAAGATTTCAAATTTCTTAATGTAACATCAGAGGATTGTATTAATAATTGGTTTAAGTTTTTTTCTCAGATTCAAGAAGTTTGTCATTCTAAAGAGGACAACGCAACAAATGAATTACAATCTATAATTGAAACGGATAATCTAACAAATGGTAAATTTACAAAAAGTAATAACTTATATGAATATGTCTTCCTGTGTGCGCGTGTGTACACGCATAGTCATTAAATTATCAATATTTTATTTTTATATAAATGCTAAAGTTATAACACAAATTCTATTGTTGCCTCATCTAATACCTCCCAAAGGAAGAATTCGCTTAAAACAAAAACATTACAAATCATCAATAAGTGAATGTAAAAATAGCATTGTATTACATGCAAAGGTATTAAACGTTTTATACTAATATTGAATATTAATTATCTATATATTTTGTTTTATATATTATTTTAATTTATTAATTTATATTGTTAATTTACACACACACATATATATATATATATATATATATATATTAATATAAGAAATAAATCTAGAACAAATTAACATTAATTTTTAGGAGATATAAATCGCATTCAAGTGATAAAGTGAAAACAGCAGAACGTCTAAGATTGACAATACAGCCGTATATAATAGTTGTTGGTCCTACTCTTATAGAAATTAATGRATTTTATGTTTGCATTGATAAGGTATTGTATCAAGTTTCAACGGCACTAAAAGCAGTTGATTTATGTTTTAAAACTTTCCATGTATTTAATGTTAATTATCCGCCAGAAAGTGAACATATCTGGTATATCGTGCAGCTTTGTCTTTATAAATTTTCAACAAAGTATAAACAAATTTCGTATGTAATGCCAATTATCAATGCTTTTAAAACAGTTAATTCTACGAACAATTAATTATTTGAAACATATGAAAGTTACGTATAACAAAAATTTTTTATTTTTTTAATAAACTTATAAACTTTTTTGTTGTATTTCTGCCATAACATGTATAAGTGTCCATTTTGTGTTAATAATTCTCCGACAGTTAAATTTCTTATAGCACATTTAAAATTGGCACATAGTGCATTATCGTCTACTTTTGTATGTAAGCAGCAAAATTGCACGCGTAGCTTTACAAATATATATTCATTTAAACGACATTTAATCCAAAAGCATAATCAAAATAATAATTTTTCTGTTACACCTGGATCTTACTTATCTTATGATAACATTTTATGTCACGRCATTATTAAATCAAATGATAATAAATCAGATCAATTTGAAACATATATTAATTTTGAAGAATTTTTAACGACGGAAACTTGTGAATAATTAATTAATGATCCGTTAATAACGTTAGAACAATTTGATAATATAGTTACAAAAAGGGCTGCTTTATTTGTTGCAAAATTATTTTCTAATGTAGTTTTATCACGATCACTTGCACATGAAATAATACAATATGTAGACGATCTTTATAAATTAACTGTAGAAATTATTAAACACCAATATRAATGTCAGGAGAATAAACGGAATGTGCCATCAAACGTAAAAGATATGTGTATAATTCTACAAAATGCTTTTGTCGAAATCAAAACCGAACATAAAACATTACAGTACTTTATACGACATGGATATCTTATTATGCCACAAACTTTTGATATCGCTATAATATTACATCCGAAGCGCATACAAATGCATAGAAGTATAGRTTTAGTTAATCGAGTTTTATAAATTGTTCCTTTAAAATCTCTTTTAACCAAATTTTCACAGTTGCCAAATGTTTTTCGTATTATAATGATCCATATATGTGAAAATAAATGTAGCAACGTATTAACTTCTATTGTTCATGGTGATGTATGGAAACATATTGAAAAGCAGTTTGCAGAAAAATTAGTTTTGCCTCTTTTACTATATTTCGATGATTTCGAAATAAATAATCCTCTTGGATCCCATAGTGGGATACAAAATTGGTGCTGTATATTGCACTATTCCTAGCATTCCACACGAATATTCAAGTATTCTAGAAAATATCTTTTTGCTTCAAATGCATGATACAAAAGATCATATAGAGTTTGGAAACAGACGTATATTTTTTAATCTAGTGAATCAAAGACTTAGAAACAAATGGTTTAATTATAAATGTAAATAATAAGCAACCAAAAGTATATTTTGCTTTAGTGGGAATTATAGGAGATAATTTAGGGCTCCATATTTTTGGTTTTTCCAGAAGCTTCAATTCGTCATATTCATGTACAGTTTGGCTGATAAAAGGATTCTACAAAACCAAATATTAGAAGAAACTGAAATATTAAGAACTCGTTTAAATTATGCTGCTGATTGTGCTACAAAGGCTCATGGTATCCAAGAGGAATGCATTTTTAATACAATTTCCAATTTTCATGTTATTGAAAATATATGTTTTGATGTTATGCATGACATTTATGAAGGCATCTGTCGATATGAATTTCCAAAAATTTTATATATGTATATGTAGAAAAGTTACTCTCTTTGGATACTTTGAATGATAGAATACGATTTTTTGATTATCCTATTAGCAATAATGAAAACATTCCGCCTATTGTAACTAAAACATCTTTAAAAAATGAATATCTATGAATATTGACTTCGGCATCAGAAATGTCTACTTTGGTTAAATTTTTAGGTTTAATTATCGGTGATTTAATACCTGTCAATAACAAATTCTGGGAATTGTATATAATTTTAAGAGAAATTATATGTATTATAGAAACACCAATAGCAACAAGAGAAATTTGCAAACTGCTCGAGACATTAATTTCAGAACATCATAAATTATATTTACATCTTTTTAAAGAAAAATTAAAACCTAAACATCATTATATAATACATTATCCTCGAACAATATTGAAAATGGGTCCTTCGAAATATCTATCTTGTATGCGTTTCGAAGCTAAGCATAAACAACTAAAACAAAACGCTAAGGTAGTAACATCACGGCGAAATCCTTCATATACTTTAACACTAAAACATCAATTAGAATTAACATATCGATTCATTAAAAATAAAGGCTTCGAAAATCGTTTTTCGGTTGCATTTTTCGGTGGCATTGTTCTAAAGGATGCAGTGATACAGTTAGACAATTATAATAATTTAAAAAATGTACTGTTTCAAGATATCAAGGAAAATTATTTTCCTGTATCGTGGTTAAATATTAATGGTATTCTATATAAGCCTAGTATGATAATAGAAATAGACACAGATGGCATATTTCGCTTCTTCGGTCAAATTCAATACATTATAATAAATAATAATCAATATGTTTATTATATTTATAAAAATGTATAAACACACAAGATTTTCGGAACATATACATGCATTTGAAGTTGCACGAACAGAAGTATGGGGTTGCATTGCCCATACAAAATTAATTTCTTTGATTCCTAATACTATACATGTTATGGCAGATGGCAATTATTACGTTTCTTGTACGTAATTTTTATAATTCTATGATTTTTGTTTAATATAAAAATCATTAAAGTAATATGAAACTATAAAATCTTGTTTTAAACATCCTATTGAAGGCTTTTATTTTATATATTCATTATTAGATATTTTATGTATTAAAGGTATTTTTACTTTATATATTTATGTATACATAAGGTGTCTCAAAATCGAGAATAACAAGATTGCAGTATAGAAGTGTTTGTGAAAAATTGAATAATAAAAGTGTGTTGCATTCTTTATTTTAAGTAATAAGTTTCGAAATGTAAGAATTTAAAATTGGTCAATCACATTATGTTAAAAAGACGCTCGTTTATGAATCGCATATATGTATACTAGGATTAGTATTAGTATTTCTAACACACATATGTCCACTAATGAATGATCTAAAACATAATTTATAATTGACTAGCTTTAAATTTTTATATTTAATAACTACTACTTGAAATAAAAAATCGCAAATATTTTTCTTATTAAATTTTTACAAACCTTTATGCTGCAATCTTATTATATTCGAATTTTGAGATATCTTAAGTATACATTAATATATAAAGTAAAAATCTTTAATTGAACGTTTAAAACAAAATGTCATAATTTCATATTATTTTAATAATTTTTATATTTAAAATAGTTTATATGTATATGTAACTTTATTATTAAAAGATTACTAAAATTACAAAATTACAAAATTATTATTTGTTTTGAGACACAGATTATTTTATTAAAATGTATTTTACAAAATATTATAATATAAAATTGTTTCATTAGCACATGAGACTGTTTGATTAAAATTACTTTTGATTTGATTTAATTGAAATTATAGTTCATAAGATTATTTCATTAAAATTATTTGATGTAATCATAAGAAACTGTTATACAAATGTCTCATCTAACTCAAACATCTGAAATAATTAATGGTAAAATGATAATAATTCTATAAAAATTACTAAAGCTTAAAAATTATTATAATTAAATTGTAATTATTATTACACACACAAGCGAGCTATTTCAGATGCCCTAGTTAGATGTGACACCCTGTATATTTAATTTTTGTAACAAGAAAACATGTGTGTATATATATAATTATTATATATATAAAATAATTACACATGTATAATGCATAATGCACATTGTATGTAGTACATAATAATACACAAAAAAATATTTAAAATAAAAATATATGTTGTTCAATTAAAAGAAATAGTTATTTTTCCCAAAAATATATATAATTATATAGACATAATATCAATATATGTGAATTGAATATCTGATTAACCTTAATAATTCATTCAACTAAATATTCGTGATAGTGAACAAAATATTTTGTAAAAACAAATCAATATTATGTGAAATGAAAAAAACATAATAAAACAAAAAAAAATATTTATTTGATTCAATCTCACATTTGACTAATTTGAAAATATATATTGCTTCTTGAACTAAATATATAATTAGAATAAGATAATATTTTTAGGAAATAAGCAAATCTTAATTTCCTTTAATGTGATATTCGTGAAAGTCAATACAATAATTATTTCATATAATATTCAATATAGTTAGCTCAAACATTTCTTTCTTTGTATAAACTTAATATTTATTTTCTGTAATTATGTATTTATTTAAACTAAAATCGCTGTTATTGGATTAAATAAACAAAATTGTGCATTCAATGATGTAAACATTTAAACATAATTCAATTTTGTTAGGCTAATTAGATATGTTTTTTGATACAAATTAATTATTTCATCTATTGAGACATCATATTTTTTCAAATTAACAAATGTTTGCTTAACAGCCCGTGACCGCCGCATTTAGTTGAATAAAAAAAATTTTTTTTGATTCAACATTATTTTTTTCTCAGTGTATATGTCATACTGATCTTGCGGAAGCGTTGGTATCACGCTATTCCATTTCAGTACAGATGATCCTTGAATATTTGATGTGACATTTTGAAAGGAGATATTATTGAGTCTTATCTTTTTATGATGGGACGCTAACAAATGTATGATAACTTTATTCAAAATGTACTTATTGGAGGATGTCGAGTTTGTGTGTTAATGCAGGTATGAATTCGAGTACCGATAATGAAAACTTTTGAATGAGAACTTTTTTATATCCATAATCTTGAATGGTTTAGAGTCTACCTTAAGTGTCTATGATGATAGATATTTTTCTCTTGATGTGAGTTACAATTATAAGAGTTCGAAAATGAGTAGTTTCGTAAAAAAAGTATAAGTAATTTATATTTTTTTTACACCTTTATCTAAAAAAAATAACATAACCAAAATATGTTTCTTTCAAATTAATTTTAATTTCATCTAAAATATTTGTTTATAACATCAATAATTTTAAAGAAAACTGACTAGATTGATTAAAATGGGGCATTTTATATATTTATTTTTATTATATAATTTTATTTTATTTTAAGTACAAGAAATGTTCACTAGTTCAGCACAAAAAGTAGACCAATGGAAAAATTAAATCACGTATTTAACACAAAGAACGTGAAAATATGACATTCTTTATATTAGACATTTGATCAATTTCTTTATACGTATGCATTATAGCTATGCACGTTTGTTTACATAGATTCTAAGTCTTTAAAATTAAAAATATTCATTAAAATTAAAACTAAATATGATTAGTTAAAAAATGTCAATTTTCTATTTAAAATATTTTTCCTATCAAGAAGAATCACGGTTAAACCAAGAGAGATTTTCGCCTTCAAACGACTAATTCCATCATCCAACAAACTTTACAATCTTCAGAAAAAAGAGTGTCAGGTCATTTAATCATTAAATAGCTACATATATTAAAATCTTTTTTACATTATGTCGAGATTACCGTTGTCGCGGAGGATTGTCCGGCCTTGACTTTGATTTTGTCATTCCGATTAGCCTATTTATTATTTTTTTTTATCATCTTTTTGACTTTGATCTTATTAGTTTGTTTTGCTTCAAGGGAGGGGCTTATTATGATTTTTATGATTTTTATAATTTATTTAATATCTTTGTTAAATGAGAGTGATTCTTATGTTTACCAGGTCAATTTTACTTGATTTCTGCGATATCGTTTTTTCATGTCTATCGATGTATTAATTTCACTGAAGAAGACTGCGTACAGTTGAAACGTATGATTATATTATGCAATTAAAGTGTTGTACTTGTTAATTAGTAATTAATATTTTATAAAAGACAACTAACATCCTTACTTTGCTCGTTTTAGTCCTATTTTAATTTATTTTATTTGCTAGTGCAAGTTTACGAGCGCTTTTCAATTAGTGTATTTTAAAATTTTTTATTTAATATTTTATATCAAAGCTAAAAAAATATTGAATATATAATATTATCGAATGGAGATAAACATACACGCTTTCGATGTTCAAAATAGTGTTGAACTACTTTCTCTTTAGTTTTATTTTTAGTTTCGGGAACAAAAAGTAATCATATGGAGCAAATCTGGTGAATATGATTAAGGGGATTCTGTAAGGAAGAACTTGCACAAAATCGATAAAACAGATTTTTAATTAAAATGAAACATGTTTACTGATAGTGATTTCGGCTAATCTGCACTAATGTAAAGCTGGTGCAATGTGTACACCCATGCAGTATTCCCATCGCATTAGTTTAATTCTTGCTCTGCTTTTTTTCGTTGTACTAGATGCATTATTAAATCGTTCTCACTTGACGATGATGATGTCAATAATTCCAGCACTTGTAAACTCACTCATGAGATTCACCTGAAGCTCGATTCTATACTCTATGCGAAATTCTAGCCCTATCATTTATAATCTTTGAACTCTTTTCATTTGAGAGCTATTGTAGCCTCGAGTTTTGTAGAATTTTTATCTTGAAATGTTACGAAAAATTTTTCATTGAAATATTTATTGTCAGTTTGGCACATCTTGTATGTACACATATGTACACACACACACACACACACACACACACACGCACGCACGCACGCACACACACACACACACACACACACACACACACACACACACACACACATTTTTTGTTCTTTTTCCATATGTAAAGTTATTTTTTCGAAAATAAAAAATATGAGTACATAATTATTTAACACCATTATTATTGAATTCAGTCCGAAGCTTATAATCTAGATTTGCTATCACACCGTAAAAAAAAAACAGTTTCAAAACTTATAGACGACATTGTATATTATTTTATATTTTTTCATATTCATAAATATGATTCCA
Source organism: Cephalotes varians (assembly GCA_037157785.1). Classification (NCBI taxonomy): domain Eukaryota; kingdom Metazoa; phylum Arthropoda; class Insecta; order Hymenoptera; family Formicidae; genus Cephalotes; species Cephalotes varians. The sequence continues at coordinate 16,731 of JANQDE010000444.1, forward strand.
TATGTATTTGAAGAATAATCAGAAACAGGAAGTACTATACACATATATATCAATAAAATTTTTTATTAAGGAATAGTGTAATTATTATTAATCTTTTACATATTTTCTACTATAAAAAAGCATAAAAGTAAACTATCATTAGAAATAAATTTTTATAAATTTTTTAATAACTTACAATTTCTGCTAAATCATCCGCTGGCCAAGCTGTAATATAAAGTCTTTCACATCCGCCTAATACCATACAAATAAATTGAGCTGTTACAGTCAAAGGTTGTTTCTAGATTAAATAAAACAGATAATTAGTTTACATGAAAAGTATATTTTAATAATTTAAAATATTTTTTATATTTAGCAAAAAGAAGCTAAAAACAGCCTATTCTACCAATATAGTTTAATATACATTTTTAATATTAGTTGAGTACAGGATTGGAAAAGTTACTTTTTAAAAGTAACTCGTTACTGTTACCAGTTACTGAATCTCAAAAGTAACTCATTACCGTAATAATTATTTTTTAAGTAACGATTCGATTTATTTTTTCCATCATTTTTTAAATATGCAAAAAAAAAAATTAAACAAAATGAAACAAAAAAATTGGATACTTTTTTAATAGTTTTTGTTAAATATCAATAAAAGCAATACAATTTTCTAACTTAAATTTGCAGAAATATAAAAAATTTGAAAAATTTTTAAATGCTTATAAAACAACTTTTAATTTTCATTAAATTTATATGGCATCCTCGATTTTATGTCTAAAAATTTTTACATAATAATTTAAAAAACTCAAAATTGTTCTTAAAGTATACGGCAATAACGCGACTTTATGATTAATTTGTGTAATATTTTAAAACTATACTTAATCCATAAAGTTACAAAAAATTTCCATTACATTTTCTTGTTTTAAATTCTTGTATCTCGGTTCTTAATGTTTTTGATTAAAATTTTTATATTACAATTTAGAAATAAAAAGAGTTGGTCTTTCCGAAAATTTAGTCGAAAATGTGAAGAGATATCTAGAAAGAAAGATATAAAGGTTTGTTATAACCCGAAAGGCTATATACGATAAGCATTAAATATTAAATATTAAAATAAGGGGATCGCATAGCAACCGCGCGAAATGTCCATGCAGCAAGAATTAGCGATCGCGCGAAGGCTATTGCGAAAGCGGAAGATTTTTGTAGACGATCCTTACGAAGGCGATTGCGAAAAAGCGCGAACATCGCGGAAGTGCAAGTTAGAACTTCAATTATAAAGTCTTCGCTTGCACTCGGACTTTGAACTAATACCTTCAGATCTCCGATTTCCTTGATCAGCTCCGGGACAATGACTGCCCGGGCCGATCAATAACCCAAAATACAGAGTTTAAAAAGAATGAACTGCCAACGCGAGGCGGACAGTCCTAAATCAGAAATACACGTAAGGCCGTCGCGAGTTTTATACAAGTACGCGAGCACGCGAGTGACAAACGCTATCTTCGAAACCCGAGACGCTCAACGTCATTACGCGTAGGTCAGTACCGCGACGTGTCAGCGTGAAGAGTGAGTGTTAACGAATCAAGGTGAAATTAATCACATGACGATTGCTGTACTACTATGTAACTTCATTGATGAATAAATCAAAATTATAATAAAAAAAAAGAGTGATTCTCTCGTGGTCTAAGAGTCCCTGATCTGGCAAGATTCCGAAAAATTCCGTGCCTCTTACACGGAGATACAACATTTTGGTGACAGCGGTGGGAGAATCGGAAGACCACACCAGGATCGTCATTAAAGACCTACAAAAACACAAACTTGTAAAGGTAGGCACGCCAGTTAGAAAATTAAGCTGACGGACATTGACCGGCTAAAGTCAGGAAGCGATCCGAGCCCAAGTGCAAGGCGCATTACATATAAACGCAAGCATGTATCACCGAGGAAATCAAGCGGTGACGTAACGCAACCTACGACAACGCAGCGAACAACGAGCATCGCAGCACGAGCATCGAGTCGCCAGCCGTATTACGAGCGAAAATGCAAGTCGTACTTATGTAAGTCCGAAAAATTTATTGTGCGAAATAATTGCGTGAATGTCGGAAGGAACCAATCACCTCCGACCATCGATTGCGAATCGATCGTGGTTACTTAGCGAATTAGCGCAGCGAGCCGAAATTAAGCGCGACTCCGCAAGCTAGAATAGATAGAGTACGCGAAAACTTAGAAACGCGATATTTAATTGAACGCGAAGTCGAGACATCCAAGAACGTCGTCACCGAGCGCGAATTTCCATTTACAAACTTCGACGAGAGCCTATTCGTGACTAATCCGACTAACCTCACTGACGGAATTCGACGCGAGATTAGACAATCAAGACCCTTCATAAGCAGAACACTTAGTAACGTATCCTTACGGCGAGAATTTTTATTGACTTCCTACGAGAGCGACATATTCGACCGGAAGAAATTTACCGACATTTGAAATATCCATAATGAGCACCTCAGCTGAACACGCCGCAGCAAACGCAACAATGGACGCGGATCGCGACATACCTCTCCAGACGCATCAGCTAGAGCAACAAATCTCAGAAAGATGGAACCAAGATGCGACGACACGGAAAACTATACCGCCCTATTAGAATTATTACGGGAGGTGCGCGTAGAAGTACGGTCGCTAAGCGAACGAATGACACGGATAGAGGATAGCAATCGAAATGTAAATCGGCAAGGAACCAACGAAGATTTTAGCGAAGCCTACGGTCGAGACAAACAAGATATTCGACATCACTATAGCACATCTCCGGACTTTTTATCTTTGAAAGAGGCGATGATCCCCGAGTTCGACGGATCATCGCGACATAAATTGCAAGAATTCTTATGGTAGGTTTACATCTGACACTTGTGTCAAGACATAAGTGTTAAATGTCTGACATAAATTAGCATAGACTGTTTAGATTAATTCTATAAATTACTAGAAATTTATAGCTTATATATGTGTAGGACATCACTAGGTACGTTCCTTTTCGCAAYAAATGTATGAATAGTTTACATTGAAGTGTGTCTCTCTAGTGGATATCTATACGATGAAAATATCAAAAAGAAAATGTGCAGCCATTGTGGTTATTATGAACGGGTTAAAAAAAAAAA
>JANQDE010000444.1:24608-41557 GCA_037157785.1 Cephalotes varians
TGACAGATACTTAGCATAAAAATTGGGCTCCCCTTCTCTCAGCGCTCGCCGTGGAGAGGGGGCCCGTGCTCGGCGGTGGTGGGATGCCGGCGCTCGCGGATGTTCGGGATGCTGCGAGCGGTCCCGAACGCGGACTTAGCCGTTGGCGGCTTTGAAATTTGACGCGGTTCGGCGCGTCGTAACGATGCATCTTCGTCCGGAAAGATGCATCGTTACAAACTAAAATATTTAAAGGACAATGCGTTAATCTATAAGAATAAAATTGCGCTTACCGGTATTACGTCCTGAGGAATCCACGATTTCCTCCTTTCAAGGACGACTAATAAAATAATCTATTAGGATAAAAAGCGGATAGAACTCAAGCGTTAACGGTCACCTATCGGCAAGTGGGCAATAAGCTCGATAGAGTTTTCCTTTTTTGTATGTTGTTTATCTCATGTAAATATGTCAAGAGGAACTTTCCAGAAGAAACTTAGACAAACAAAACTAAATAAGAACACGATTTTGACGGTCTGATCCACACGTAAATAAAATCGATAGCAAGACGTGCCAGAGATTCTAAATTTAACAAATGAAATACCTAAACGTGAGACAAAAATATTCTTTAAGCATTAATATGGACAGTGTGTCCTGCGAAATCGTGTCAACATATGCAAGGAAGCACGAATTCATAAACCTTTATTGGAGTATCCAATAATTTCCAATCCTGAAGGACAATAGAAACATGCTCTATTTATTCTAAACGTGTACATTCGTGTTTCCTGCAACCTCTAATAAAAGAGAAGTCGCCGACAGACAAAAAATGGATGAAACAAATAATATTTCTGGAAGGTACCACGAAATTTATCTTGGCTTCTCTTCAGGAAACGGAGCGGGCAAGTGAAAATCCGAACTTGCCAATAGATGATCGTAGAAAAATCATATTGCCCTACAAACAATAACAAAACACCAATAAACAAGCATAGAATAAGATTTACGTTGCAGGTGGAGCCGACCTAATGTGAGAAGCTCCAACGAAATTTTGGAGATCTGAAAAATTGATCACGAAGAAAGGGTATTCTACCAATCAAAACCTTAAACCATCCCACAAGAAATCCATCCTCTAGAAAACTCCTATATAAACCACGATATTTTGAGCTCACTTTCTAGTCAGATTATACTACTCCAGCTTACTTGCTACTCCGGTTTACACTCAACTCCAGTCGACAACTTCGGCTCTACAAGTCCGTGTAAGTTTTACACCGTGAGTTCCACACCAGGAGATCAGCCAGCAGTTCTCGAGGTCCAACCATCATCTAATAGTAAGTCGCAACATATATTTATATTTATATATATATATAAAATATATATAATCAAGTCGCGGAGTTCCCTCTCTTTATTATATCTTCCAACGACTTTTCTCACGGATTTCTCAGTTACTATTTGAACTATCCACTCCATAATTCCTTTTATTAATACTCCATAATTCCTTTTATTAATACTCAATAACTTGATCCAATTCTCGAATCCATAGAGGTCAACCAACATGGTGGACCTCATATCCTTTTATTCACTCAGCCATAGAGGTCAATCAACACGGTGGATCTCTTATCCTTTTATTCACCCAGTCATCTTCACTCCTTTGTCAATATCCATTACAGGGTTTGTATAAAAAGTATCGGGAACAATTTTTTCGTGACGTGACTGTACATCGCAGCGCGCTCGCACTGAGCAGGCTCGGTGGTGAGGAGTCTGACCTTCAAAACGCGCCAAGCGTCAGTCGCCTGCGAGCGTTTGTTCAGGCTAGATCGAGTTTTTAGTGCGTTCGACTCGCAGCATGCGCCACTGTGAGTATACCTTCAAGAACAGTTACTGAATACGTCCTTCCATACCCCCCTCCTTCTCATTCCTTCCAATTTACAAAAAAAAAACCTTCGGGATTTGGATGTAACACTGGAATAACCGGACATAAAATACACACTCTGAGAAAAGTCTATGCAACAATTAACGTAGACGGACACACCATAAAACCAATATGCATTTTATGTAATAAAGAACGACACTTCCAGTGAACATGATGGCATTTTAGGAATCGACTTCCTTCGAAAGGCACCCCATAAAGTGCGAATTTCGAAAGGCCGAATTAGGATTAAAAACACCGTAATGAAGCTTCATCCATTTAGCAAGGTAATATTAAAATCACGCAGCGAAACGATAATAAGAACTGCAACCAATCAAAATCGAGAAGGTATAGTCCGTGCCGAAGAGCCGACAAATGGAGTGTACAAAGGGAATTGCCTAGTGAAGTCCGAAAAATACACGTGTCCTCTAAGCGTTATTAATACGACAGACAGAGAAGTCGAAATACAGACATTATTCGTAACTCTCGAGAAAGAATGCAATACCGTAGCCGAGATGCACACCGTTCAGGCAATTAAAAACCGCAAGCCGATCGTCCCCCGAGCCGAACATATTTGACAATTATTAAGAATACAATTTGAATTCGGAAAAGAAGCAAGCCATCAAACGGATATGCGAAGATTATCAGAATAGATTTCATTTAGAAAGAGAACCGTTAACAAGTACAGCGACGGTGGCCCACGAAATAAATACACGCGCTAACACTGTGCCGGTGAACGTGAGACTGTATCGTCTTCCAGAAAAACATAAAACGGAAGTAAACCAAGAAATGTTAAGAGATAAAATAATTCGAACAAGCGTAAGTCAATGGAACGTACTATTACTAATGGTACCCAAGATGGCCGACGCGTCCGGAAAACCAAAGTTCCGAGTAGTGGTAGAAGTTCCAGAAGTTGAATGATTTAACAATAGACGACTCATTTCCACTGCCGAATATTATCAAAATCTTGGATCAGTTAGGAAACGCCAAATATTTCACAATGGACTTGGCCTCAGGATATCATCAGATACCAATGGCCGAAAAGGTTAAACAAAAAAACAGCATTTTCAACCTTACGAACATTATGAATTTAATCGAATGCCGTTTGGACTAAAGAATGCGCCAGCAACATTCTAGCGACTAATGAATTCGATCTTAACGGGAATGCAAGGACTTAAATGTCTGGTTTATTTGAATGACATTGTCATCTACGGAGCGAGCCTAGAGGACCACAACAAACGACTCGAAGAAGTGCTACAAAGACTTCGAGAAAATAATTTAAAATTATAGCCGGACAAGTGCGAATTTCTGCGCAAGGAAACAATTTATTTGGGCCATATTATTTCAGAGAACGGGATATCTCCAAATCCTTCAAAATTAACGGCAATAAAAGAATTTCCCACACCAAAGAAAGTCAAGGACATACAATCCTTCATAGGCTTGGCAGGATATTGTAGGAAATTCATCGCAGACTTTTCAAAAATAGCTAAACTGTTAACGAAATTAACGAAGAAATCGGAAAAATTCGAATGCAGTGCAACAAAACGCATTCGAAACATTAAAGGAAAAATTAATGACGGCGCTAATGCTTAAACATCCTTCACTGAAGAATTCATAGTGATCACTGATGCCTCCGCAATCGGCTTTGCAATCGGAGCAGTGTCACAAGGACAGATAGACAACGATCGACCAATTGCTTACGCCAGCAGAGTTTTATCACGAGTGGAGCAAAATTACAACACGACTGAAAAGGAATTATTAGCGATTGTATGGGCTGTAAAATATTTTAGGCTATACGTATACGGTACAATACGGTTACAAATTTAAATTTAAACCGTTAATTTGGTTATATAATGTAAATGATCCCGATTAATCCGATGGAGGTTAAAGCTAGAAGAATATGACTATGAAATCATACATAAAGCCGGACGAGCGAACGCGAATGCCGATGCACTGAGTTGCAATGTAAGAAGAGACGCTCCCAGATTAGAAGAAGAGCGGGACGTCGCGATAAAGGACACAGAAGACACAAATATATATGAAAGAAGAAAAGAAGCAAATATTATATGAATACCATGACGCACCCATAGGAGGACACCAAGAATTGAACGAACTCTAAAAAGAATTCGCCTGAAACTACAATTGGCCAAGAATTACCAAAGACGTCGAAAATTACAAAATGTGAATCGTGTCAAAAAAATAAATTATCGTGAAAAATAAAAGCTCCACTGATAATAACGGATACGCCCTCTAAACCTTTTGAAAAATGCGCAATAGATATAGTAGGTCCGCTAATCATAACCACACAAGGGAATAAATATCTGCTAACTTTTCAAAATAGTTTAACAAAGTTCAATAAAGTGATATCAATACTTATCCAGGAAGCGAACACGATTAATAAGGAATTTGTTACAAAAATTACACTTGAACATGGAATTCCAGAAAATATTTTAACCGATCAAGGCACAAACTTTTTAAATGAAATATTCAAAAATACGTGTAAGCTGTTAAAAATAAATAAAATAAACAGACGACCGCCTATCACCTCGAAAGTAACGGCGCGTTAGAAAGATCGCATCGAATATTAGCAGAATATTTAAGACACTACGTGGACGAAAATCAGACGGACTAGGACAAATGGATTCGCGATATTCACGTATAACACGCATTCAGCGACAGGATATACACCCTTTAAACTAGTGTACGGACATCAAGCCGACCTACCTACTGCATTGATGAAACCACCTAAGCCTACATATAATTACGATGACTACGCGCAAAAGTTAAAGGAAAGGCTAAGAGCGACTAATCGACTCGCAAGGGAGCATGTTAAGGACGAAAAAATTAAAGCAAAGCTACAATATGACAAAAAAGCCAGAGAAATTACATTTAAAGTAGGCGATAAAGTATTAATATACGACGAGACGCTACAACGCGGACGGTCTAAGAAGTCAGAATCGCTATGGATCGGACCATATAAAATAATCGAGAAACACTCAAAAGTAAATTATATCGTTAAAAAGGGTAAAAAAACTGCGCGCATTAACGTAAATAGGCTGAAGCCATTCAGCAAAGCGTAAGCGAAGCAATACAAAACAGATATCACATACTTCTAGTTACGGTAACGGTCAATTGCTCGTAAGACTCTAACGAGGGTCGCGTTACGAGCAGCACATCCCGTCCCAGGCGTAGGTTCCTGAGCCGGCGATACCTCACCGGCACCGTGCCCGAGGGATGGCAAAGGAGGCACAACAACAGCGGGCACCACATCCTCTACTAGCCGGGGTAAACCTGGAATAAAAACATCCTCCTCCTCCACAGGAGGCGGAGGATATAGATATTCATTTGGGGGGAGAAAGCGACAACGCCTCGTTAACTGAATAAAAAATGCCGTAACACATGGCAACGTGAGAAAGAAACACTTAGATGACTCTCGAACGCAACTAAATAAATAAAGAAAGAAGAAGAGCCTCCACGCATAACCCGAGACGGTATAAGACATCAAATATTTTATTACAGACTAAGCACCTGCTACGCCAGCACGGTTCTCACAGCGACGGATGCTCCATATGAAATCCAAGAGTTCCGAGACAATCCAGGAATGTACTTTGAAAAATTTGGACGCCTACATTACGCCAGAGAAATTAGTAATTAAACTAGACCACACGACACTCACGCGAAGATACGAACAGATCACAAAATACCTACACCAAACTGAGGTAATTTGTAAGACAACTCAGGCATGCGGTCGTAGAATAGAAGCCATAACGCATAGAAGCCATAACGGGGAAGGAAATGAAAAATTTTAAAAATATAATGCCACAAACTATCTACAGATCTGCGACTATATATAACAGACATAGAGGACTAGTAGACGGAATAGGCTCGATAGCAAAATCGTTATTCGGTACAATGGACGCAAACGACGAAAAACTAATAAATGAACAAATACTACAAAATAAGCAACTGACGTTACAACACGCGGCACAGAATCAAATAACTGTACTGAACACAACGATTGAGCATATAGAAAACATAGAAACTATAATTGATCGAAACGAAAAATTATTACAAAGACAAATAATGAGGTATTTAGACAGAGAGGAAATAAACGAACATTGTATAGTACTTAAAGGTAAAAAAAGGGTGTCAGTATAGGCGTAATTTAAAACACCTCGAAAAAACTAATGTATTAAATTAAAAAATAAAACCTACTGGTACGAATTATTGTACTCGAAAAATCTGGTGTATCAAGTTAAAAAATAGAACCTAAGTGATAGTATTTTTAGTTTTTCCACTTAAAGAATTTTTCTGTTTTAATCTATAATAATGAACCATAATAATATTTATGTCAAATAACAAATATCTTTTTCGACCGATATATGAGAACATCATAGCAATTTAAAACACGGCCAAATACGGTCAAAGCTAGGTGTCAGTGCTCAATAATAATTCCATTTATTTAAATTAAACTATACTCTAACAAATTTCTTTCGACCGATATATGAGAACATCATAGCAATTTAAAACACGGCCAAATACGGTCAAAGCTAGGTGTCAGTGCTCAATAATTCTATTTTTATTTAAATCAAACCATAATCTAGTACATTCAAACTACGCGCCGAACACAGCCGGTCATATAACGCAGTTCTAAACTAGAATAGAAATAAAGTTCTTTACAGCTTTAAAAATGCTTATTAACATCTTGCATTAATTTGACGATCAAATTCATTTGTGACTTTATTTCTATTCTAGTTTAGAACTGCGTTATATGACCGGCTATGTTCGGCGCGTAGTTTGAATGTACTAGATTATAGTTTGATTTAAATAAAAATAGAATTATTATTGAGCACTGACACCTAGCTTTGACCGTATTTGGCCGTGTTTTAAATTGCTATAATATTTATGTCATTTGTATAAAAGATTTGATATCAAATAAATGACGCCAAGTTATAATCCCATTATTTCGAAAGTTCTATAATAATAATGAAACCCAATAAAATTTATAGATCAAACGAACTTACCAAGTGAAGTTCGATCATAATTATGCCGATGATCTCGTCCGGATGGATCTTCCCTCCCTTTCCCCCCCTGGAATTCGAGTTGTATTGGGTGACTCGTCAGAGGGGAAGGCGGTTTTTAAACGATGAAGATGGCGGCGCGCGGGACGCTGGGAGCGCCGCGGCGCAGGAAAAGAGAACAAAAGTTTGTTCTTTTTTTAATTCTGTTGGCTGAACGTGCGCGGACGCACTACTATACTTAGTATATTTAATAGAGTTTGATACAAGAAAATACAAATATCGAATATGATGTTTCGAATATGATGTTAGGCTAAAGCGTCTCCTATTCTGCAGATAGGACAGCTTTCACAAACGCATTTTCGTCTATTACTTGTCTATTGTAGAATTCCGCGAAAACACGAAATTCGCCGGCTGCGCGCTTAATGAGGTCTACTGGGACTTCTTTTCTCGCCACCGCCGATGTCGATGCATGTCGCGTGCTGTGTGCGGAGAAAATGTTGCTAACCCCACATTCTGCTAGTCCCATTCTAATTGAACGACTAATCGTCTAATTGAACGACTAATCTGGGCTCCCACTACTGTGTGTGAACGTTTAAGCGCGATGAAGAGAGAATCACACGAAGGTGGACGAATATCCTGTGTTTGTGTTAACCTTTAGCTGCTACACTTCATCAGAATAACATAGCTACCACACTGAGGCGTTTCGTATCCCACCGTTAAAAAATTGTATTGCGAAGCGGCTATTGACTTTTTCAACTTAAAAAAAAAGTTCTGATAATGATTAAGAGTTGTTTTAGAAAACAGTATGGGTTCATTTATGAAAAGATAATATTTAGTATTAAAAAAAAATTGTTGAATTTAAAAAAATGGAAAAAATGACCATTTTCACTAAAACAATCATAACTTTTCAATTTTTTTATATTAAGAGCTAAAAATTGAATGGGATACTCTTGAAATATATATCTTTAAGGAAAAAAATCGTTTGAGTCAGCGTTGAAAAAAAGATATTTATTTTTAACTTTAAAATGAGCCATTTTTAGAAAAAAAAATTTCGACATTTTACTGTTTATTCATCATGTATCATGAATTTTTGAATATTCTGCATTATGAAATGTTATTATAAATGAGGAATGATCAACAAAATATTAACATGAAAACTAAATAGTATCATACATAAGAGAATTAGGTTAAAGCCCAACGCAAGTACGACAAAAATAACCCCGAAATTGTATTATAAATGCGTTTTAAAAAATTCAGACCAATCATAATGTTTTACTTACGTTTTTTTCTTCACAACAAAGTCAAAACACTGTCAATAAAAACTTTCGAAAAAAATCGGGTAAATAATGGTAACTGCCACACTGGGGTCACACACTGAAACAATTTGAAAGAATTCTGTTTTCCAGGTCAACTTGATAATAAAGATTGTATTTTTAAGATTGATACAGGTTCTGATATTTCTATTGTTAACAGAAATTTAATTGMATCAAATAAAGTKAARTATGAATTRAATAATTGTAGCTTGAGATATCCTACGGGAGAAAAAGTTGTTGTTAAAGAAAAAGTTTTTGTGAAGGTTCGACTTGGCAGATATATAGTAGAGATTCCAATGTTAGTTGCAAATATAAATGATAGTTGTATTCTCGGAGTAGATTGTCTTAAAAAAATTCATTTAGAAAATGTTTTTAAAATTATTTTCTCTGAACAAAAAGAAATTCAATGCGGTCGTTTGGAAARTCTTTTTGAAGTTCCATCAAATCTTAAATATCTTTTTGAAGAAAATTCGAAAAATTTAAATGAATCACAGAAACAACTTTGTGGAGAATTTATTAATGAATTTCGTGATGTGTTTTCGGAAGAAATTATGGCAGGAAATTGTGATATAGGGGAGCATGTAATTAATTTGCAAGATTCTTCCCCTATAAAACAGGTACCACGTCGAATTCCTATACGTATGAGGGAAGAAGTTAATAAAATAATAATGGACATGAAAAATCAWGGTGTTATAGAGGAATCCAAAAGTCCATGGATGTCATCAGCTGTTTTAGTTAAGAAAAGGGATGGAACGATAAGGTTTAGTATCGATTTTCGAAAATTAAATGCTGTAACTAAAAAAGGATTCTTATCCATTACCCCGAATTGACGATATCTTCGACCAACTCTCAGGTAATTCTTGATATTCCACTTTAGACTTAAAAAGCGGATATTGGCAAGTTAAAATCCGGTCAGAAGACAAAGAGAAAACAGCATTTTCTGTTGGAAATGGATTGTGGCAATTTAAAGTAATGCCTTTTGGATTGTGTAACGCTCCGGCAACGTTTGAGCGAATAATGGAACAAGTTTTACGAGAATTTATTTCAAAAATTTGTTTAGATTATCTGGATGATGTAATTATTTTTGGCAAAACTTTCGAAGAAATGATTCAGAATTTAAAAAAAGTGTTATCACGTTTGCGAGAAATAAACTTAAAAGTTAATCCTAAGAAATGTATTTTATTTAGCCAAAAAGTAAAATATTTGGGACATGTTATTTCATCTGAACGAATTTCTACGGATAATGAAAAAATTAGTGCTGTCAATAACTGGCCAATTCCGCAAAATAAKAAACATTTACGAAGTTTTTTAGGATTATGCTCTTATTATCGTAGATTTGTGAAAGGYTTTTCTATCTTAGCAAAATCATTTTATGTCCTCACTGAAAACCAAACAAAATTTGTTTGGAATGAACAATGTGAGGATGCATTTAATCGGTTGAGCGTTAACTTCTTCGCCTATTCTTTCCTTGCCGAGGGAAGCTCGTTCTTGATGCAGACGCCTCGAATTTTGAAATTGGAGCGGTCTTGTCATAAAAGCAAGATGGAGTTGAGAAAGTCATCTCATATTTTAGTCGTGTTTTTAACCGAGCAGAAAGAAATTATTGTGTGACAAGACGCAAATTATTATCTATTGTTGAATCGATTAAAGCATTTCATCATTTGTACGGTCGAAAGTTTTTGGTGCGTACTGATCATACTTCTTTGAAATGGCTTTTATTCTTTAAAGATGTAGAAGGGCAATTGGCTCRCTGGATGGAGAAACTTCAGCATTACGAATTTGAAGTAATATACCGGAAGGGTAAGCTTCATGCAAATGCGGATGGGTTGTCCAGACGACATGTGCAAATGCTCAATGTCGATATTGTGCTAGAGTGGAAATGAAAGAGGCACAAAAACAAGAAAAGCTTGTTGCACGAATGGTCCTGGCGGAGAATAAATTGGCGTCAAGATTAGCTACAAGATCCAGAAATTTCAATTTTCCTCCTAGCAAAAGAGATTGGTGACCGGCCAGCTTGGTAGGAGATTGCAGCCAAAGGGACAGCCGCAAAAGTTTACTGGTCTTATTGAAATTCTGTAGAGATCCAGAGCGGGGTTCTTTATGAAAGATGGGAAACCCCAAACTTGAAAAACGTAGTAGTTCAATTGATTGTTCCCAAAACTCGAATCAAGCAAATTTTGGAGGAAGCGCATGATTCTCCTTCTGGAGGACATTTTGGAATCAATAAAACTTTGAAGAAGATCCGAAAGAGATTTTATTGGGCATCCTGTAAGCAAGACGTGGAAGAATGGCGTAGATCTTGTAAAGTCTGTCTTGCAAGAAGAGGTTTAACAGGGAAAGGGAAGTCTCCTTTACATGTTTAATGTTGGAGCTCCATTCAAGAGAGTCCAAATGGATATTCTCGGACCACTTCCGTAACAGTGTCAGGGAATAAATATTTGTTAGTTGTGGTTTTTCTAAATGGAAGCTTTTCCATTGTAGAATATTAGAGCAAGAATGGTAGCAGAAACTTTTCTTAATCAAATAGTATCCAGACATGGAGTTCCTTTGGAGGTTCACACGGATCAAGGGAGAAATTTCGAATCACGAATTTTTCTTGAGTTGTCATGCGCATTTGGAATAAAGAAGACCAGAGCTTTTGCTCTTCATCCGCAATCTGACGGCCAAGTGGAACGGCAACATCAAACAATTTTAAATTATTTAGCTAAATTTATATCTGAAAGTCAGAAAGATTGAGATCGTTGGATTCCCATATGTTTGTTAGCATATAGATCTTCCAAACATGAAACGACTGGAGTAACTCGAGCAGAACTTTATATTGCACGGAATCTTAGGCTTCCAATGGATCTTTTACGAGGAAATCCTCCAAGTGAAAGAGAATTGGATACAACGATAGATTGCGTGTTAGGAAGAAATTAGAAGATTTGCATGAAGTTGTTAGGAAACGTATGGATATAAAATCTTCTCAGACCAAAACTTGGTACGATCAAAAAGCTAGGAAAATACAATTTGATGTTGGACAAAARGTGTGGTTCTATAATCCTCGAAGAAAAAAAGGGAGAGCCCCTAAGTTGCAAAGTAGTTGGGAGGGCCCTTATTTTATTGTTATTAGGAAACTCAATGACGTAGTTTATTGTATTTGCAGGTCGAACCGGAGCAAAAATAAAATTGTTCACGCGGATAGGTTAGCAAATTTTGTAGAAAGAAAAATAAATTAAAAGGTTCTTTTTAAAAAAATTAATTTAAAAAATTGTATCAATCTTGAATATTTGTTGTTAACACAGTCTACGCTTAATTGTTTTAAAGTTACAGAGTGCGGACTCAAAGGAGTTGTGAAGCGGATCGGCGTTGTCGTCGTCCACTTTGGAAAGAGGAGGATCATCGAGGATTCGGCGTTCACGAAGAGAACACGTACAAGTTTTTTTTTTTTTTTTAAAAGAAGACTATCTCGCCCGCGGTTTTTGATCCTTGTTTTTCCGCGGGACGTTGAGCAAATGCCGAGGTAGGGACTTGGGACGAGGTACCTTGAAAAAGTTAATTTCCCTCCCTAAGTCTAAAGAAAGAAGAAACAAGTGCGCAAAGCTCAAGAGAAGAGTCAAGAGGATCTGCGATCCAACTCTTCTCGACGATGCCCGGTAACTTGTCGCTGTAGCGCAGGGTAGGGCAAGGAAGTCGTCTTGGAGCCCCGGCATTGTTTCTGCAACGATTGTCGGGACGACAATCATTTGAAAGAGGGGGGGCAGTGTTACGCCCGACCCTGTATATTGTTTTGATTGCCGAACGCCGAACGGAATATGAAGATCGGTGTTTCTGTTGCCAGGCGAGAGTCGCGAATGTTTGTAAAGTTTGGATCGAGCTGTCGACCGTGTCGGACGTGCTCGGTCCTAAGCTATATTTTATTGGAATAAAGATCCTTGTGTTAAGTTATTCAGTATTGTGTTCTTTTGCTCCGTGAGCGTCGCGTTCGCGAGTGTGTGTTATTCCTAAAGAAGAACGGGAATTCCATTCCCGGACGTAACAATATTTTAATTTTTTTCTAGTTAAAGAAAAATTACAATTGTTATAATACAATTGTTATATAATTAAAATTTAGAAATATTATCTTATCCAATACTTAGTTTTATACTTCCTTCTAAGCCGCGCCTAATCAATTTATTCGCTCGCACATATGCATACTGTTTATTATTATGTTCACATCGTATACTTCTTTAAATTCTTCTCATTGCTTTTCTTATTTGATATAAATAACTTTTACTACTTTATTATATTTATGAGGTCTAGCAGCATCAAGTTTTTTTACATTATTAAAAATTTTTTTATTCCATTAAAATTTTCTCATTTTGTAGTGTTTCGTCTTTAATTCTTTTTAATTCTAATATTTACTATATACTACTTGAATTGGAAGATTCTTGAATAGGACAACAAATGTACATACTATTTTTTTTTTTAATTATACTACTTTTATTTTTTTAAATTAGATACATACTACTTGGGTTGGAATAGGAAGACTTTGGAATGGTTATATGAAACTTGGCGCCATTTCAAATCTTTCATAAAAATGATATACATATTATTTGGGCTGAGTATTATAAATATGTAACAAATGATATAAATATTATTGGGGTTCATTATTATTACAGAACTTTCGAAAAATTATAACTTGGCGCCATTTATTTGATATCAAATCTTTTATACAAATGATATAAATATTATTAGGGTTCATTATTATAGATTAAAACATAAAAATTCTTTAAGTGGAAAAACTAAACATACTATCACTTAGGTTCTATTTTTTAATTTGATACACCAGATTTTTCGAGTACAATAATTCGTACCACTTAGGTTTTATTTTTTAATTTAATACATTAGTTTTTTCGAGGTGTTTTAAATTACGCCTATATTTGACACTCTTTTTTTTACCTTTTTTTAAAAAGGTAATTTTATAATGATATCATGCATTTTTTTAAGCACTTTTTGTGTACGAGGATGTCGTCTATATTTGATATTTTTTATACTTGATACTTTTTTTATATTTTATCTGTCATTAAATGGTGTAATCAGTAAAGAAGAATAAATTTATGTATTTTACAGATTTTACATAATTGAAATCATTAATTTAAACTTTTTATATATAGAGTCATTATCTTTCCGATTGCACATGTATATTTCTAAATCATCTAATGTTTCCTGTATTGCACAAAACACAATATTATAAATAAAATTATATTCTTATTCTATTACGAATTATAAATTATCTAAAATGGCCTTTACTAGAAGTACTAAATTATTTTTTATCATTTCGATTTTTTAAACTATTATTCTATTTTATCATTAAAATCGGAATTTGATAGAATTATCCGGATTTTAGAATGAAAATAATTATTATAAATAAATAGTAATATAAAAATATAATATTTCAGAATTCTATTCTGTTCAGATAGAAAACACAGATGTTAATTTAAGAAAATCAAAGTGATTAAAAATGATTTGATACTTCTGTGCTAATTTATCATTATACGTAATAATTTTATGTCTACATATATTATACGTAATAAAACAATTTCCTTCAATTTATGTTTATACACACATATATATATATATATATGTATATAATTATATAAGAGTAAATAATTATATATTTGTTTCGTTATACATCTTTTTTTCAAACTTCAAAAAAATACTAATTGCAGATACATATAGAATGCAAATTTAACTGTAAATTTACTTCATCCGAAATAAATTAATCCTGGTTTTCATTAATTTATTTGCATAATATATTTGTTTTGCTAATTTATTAATTAGTCTTTATAATCGTAGTAGTTTAGTCGTAATTTGAAATATTTTGCTCATAAATGTGTATCAATTTTAATATTATATTAAATAAAGCACTTTTTCCAATTTAACACAGAAATACCAAATCATTTTTAATCATTTTGATTTTTAAAATTAACATTCTTTATTTTTTTATCTTAACAGAATAGAATTCTGAAATATTGTACTTTTATATTACTATTTATTTATAAAAAATATATAATAATTATTTCATAACAATTATATTATTTTAATTATGTTATTTATAATAATTAATTTCTAACAATCATTGGAACAAAAGTTCGCAGCGTTTTTTTAGCTCTAAAATTTCTATATTTAAAAAATTTCTATATTTTACAAAATTAGTATAACATCATTTGATAGAGCTAAGTTTCCGCTTTCAGAATCTGTTTTATAAATTACGATACGATGACTTTTAATGGAGTTATGAGCAATCAAAGTCAGAATGTGTTTACTTAATTTGTGAATAACTTAAAAATAAAAAATCGTAGAAACATTTGTAAAATTTGTAGGAAAACTTCAAGCTTTCACAATAGATAGTCAAAAATTTTCTCAAATTTAATTTGGGCACGTTACAAACCAACAAAGTTAGAAGAAAATTTTCCATCATTTTCAACTTATAATTTTCTGTATGTAAAAATTACCAAACTCACATAAACTAAAAAATATGATAAACTTTTGAGTAGTTAAGTAGAGATTTCAAGCTTTAAAATCCTTTTTTTTAAATTTAAATTTCATTCATTTATTCATTTTTTATGAAAATATTGTACACAGAATTTTAAGCTAAAAAAACGCTATGAACTTTTGTTTCAACCCAATATTTTCATTCTAAAACCCCGATAATTCCATCAAATTCCGATTTTTAATTTAAAAAATCGAAAAAATGATTTAGTATTTCTAGTGTAAAGTTTATTTTAGATAATTTATAATTTATAATAGAATAAAAATATAATTTTATTTACAACACTGTTTCGTGCAATATAGAAAATATTAGATGATTTAGAAGTACATATGTATATTTCTAAATATACTTCTTATTTTTCATGATTTTATAAATATTATTTCAAATTTATCGTGAATAATAAATCATATAAAATGGCCTTAATATAGCTTTCACACATTTCTCAAATACTTCTCAATGCTTTTTTTCTCGATCTATTTATTCTTGTATTTTTTTATTCTTCTATTTTTCTATTCTTCTATCTATCCTCTCTACTTTATCTATATCCCATGGAAATTTATGCTAAATTTTTTATGTAATATAATATAATAAGATAATTATTTTAACATATTGTAATATAAAAAGAAACAAATTTACACATAAAAATTATTGCAATATCAAAGGCGACAATTTTACATTCTTCGTGACAGAAGAAACCATCTTCTCGCGGTTTCCGTTAAACAATAATGTATATGTCATTTATTAAAAAAAAAAAGTACAGAATTGTTAATATTATTGCAAAAATAACTTTTTTGATCTTGTTATTTTACTATACTATATTTTAATTTGCTATTAAAAAATAACAATAACTTTTTCAGTAATCAATAATACAATATTTACCCTTAACCTTAACTGCTACACTGGGGTCACATGCGCCCCAGTCTAATTTAGCTTTAATTTAAGCTGTGTGAAAATAAAAAAATTGTATTTGTTATTAGCAAAAGGTACCCTTTTCCTTCTGGAGCAAAGGGCGCGGTCCCATAAGCGTTAGTGTAACTGTGACTATCGACGAAAGCGGATTGGTGCCGTCAGTGACTCCAGTGTGGCAGCAATGTTGATTTTCTGGAATTTTTCATCTATTTCTTTTCCATCATTTTTCTACATAAAATTAAAGAAAAAGTAAGTATATCATGCTTTTTTTAGTACAAATTTTTTTAAAGCCTATAAAGTCACTGAAGATGATTTTAGGATGGCATATAATTTGCGACATCGATCCATACGCCAAGAGTTGATCAAGGTGAATCGTGAAAACGACGATATCCACTCATATTCCTCTGACAAAAATATCAATAATGATTCAGAACACTTTGTGGAGGAATCGGAGTACTGTGAGTATTCTATGGAAGAATTAGACGAGTCGAATTCCACACAGGAATGTCCTTCTATCGTAAGATGGAAGTGGACGCGGAAAATGCAACGCTTAATGAGCGCCTTCTGATTTTCCGAGCACTTCTGATGGACGACCAACGACTAAACTAAAAGAAAAAAATGGCTTCTCGTGGGTCACTAGAGCTCTGCAACAGAAATCAGGTACGTTTGAGCTCCGACGCCTCCAAGCACTTTTGAGCGATAGAAGTTGTCTACGAGAAAGAGATGCAGCTTCTGCAATCGGAAGAAGGATAAAAAAACGGATGAGGTGTGTGCAATGCAACAAACGTCCTGTTTATGATGAACATCTCACTTTGTAATGATTGTTTAGTCACAATTAATTTATTTATATTATGTTATATTATATTATTATATTATATTGTATTATTATATCATTATATTATTATGTATTACGTATTATGTACATTACAAAATTACCTTTTTAAAAAAAAGGTAAAAAAAAGGGTGTCAAGTATAGGCGTGCTGCTTGAAAAAATTGTTGTATTAAATTAAAAAATAAAATTTGAGTGATATCTTTTAAAATTAAAAAATAAAATTTAATTGATATCTTTTATTGTGCAAAATATTTAATTTATAAAAAATGAATATAAAATTAAAAAATTTAAGTGATAATATCTTCGATTATTAAAAAACGTATAGAACTTAAATGGTACGTATCTATAAAAAATACAAAACAATGTCACAAGAATGAAAATATTTATTTGCATGTGTATATGTGCGAGAAAATTTTATAATTTAAATTAAAACACCTCGAAAAAATTAATGTATTAAATTAAAAAATAAAACCTAAGTGG
>JANQDE010000444.1:53410-72286 GCA_037157785.1 Cephalotes varians
GATTCACACCAACCTCACATCCACAGTTGCGCTCTTGACTGATTCGTTTTGTCGAGAACAGTCGATAATTACGAACGGACCAAAACTTAAAGAAGTCGTGAGAGTGAGACTTGGCTCGAGATATTCATATCCGTAATAGTTTTTACAGAAACGTGCGTACATATCGTACAGAATCGACCATCTGATTTTTATCGAAATTCAGATTCATGTCATCATACGGATAACATTCCGAGTTCAGATAAAGTTTCACGTTGGTAAACTTGCAATCGTCGAATCGGCTTACATCCTCGGACATTCTTCCGACCTGTCTGCAGAGCAAAGACAACGTACCGCGGCTTCTCAAGCTGAGTAGCGGTCTTAATGGCCCACGAGTGCTTGATTGTGCGTTGCAATAGCGGAAACTCGTACAGATCCCACGAACGAAAATCCATGTTGTATCGTCCGCTTTCCAAAGTACGCAGCAGTGACAATTTATTTATCTCGTTCAATGACACATGCGGCATTCACCATTGTATCTTGAATATATCAATCGHGGGTTCCAGCTCAGAATTTCCAATCAGACAATTGTTGTCGTTGCGCGATYGTATCAAAATTAATTCGTGACGAGCGTTGATCACCACGCATCTGTAAACTTCGCAAAATTCTAATAACATGTAGAGCGGTTACACAAAAGTTAAAATATCCATTCATATCAGTAGACGCATCCCATCCGGCGTTTCTCAGAATCACGCTTCTATCGGATGATACCATTACGTAGTTTTTGAGCGTGCTTGTTATTCCTATGTTTCTGTTACGATCGATCTCCACGCCATCAAGTTCATATCGAATCTCGTCGAACATGAACGCGATGCAATTATTTCCCAATATCACAGTAGCTTGTGCGGCTCCTTCTCTATTTATCGTTAGTTTTCCTTCGATGTATAGAAAACTTTCACACGGCAATGTATTCAGATCCTGTTGTTGTATTGGTATTCTTATCTCATCACTGTGTCCAAACGATGTGTTAGCGAACGGATTGTACGTGTGAACCTCGAGCTTGACGATGCGATCGTCGAAGATTGGATCGCTTACGATGTTGAGAATGTCAATCATTGTTTAAATGTTTCGCACCGCGAATCCCAAAGATTTTAAAAATTCAACGTTCGATGCGTTGAGCTTCTTTTTCTTCGTGYCTGATGACTTGATATTACGAAATGTTGTTGACTTTATCGGTCTCGTAAATATTTCGTTATCTCGCGCGTGCTCCGAGCTGTTCAGCACGAGCATCTCACACGCTCACGTTATCGTTGCGCCGTCGTACGTATAATCTGACGTGATTTCTTCTTCTCGAAAGTCGAACAATCGTCCGTCCTGATCGGCAATGCGTATCGTTAAGTCCGTAACGCTCCGTGTGATGACCGGTAGGTAAATGATCTGCATCGGTCTTTCTGATATCTTATATCCCGGTGGCACGCTCGGTGAAAATTCGTGGATCGTGTGCACGCGCTTGCTGTTGCTGTACGCGCCCGCGGTCACGTTACACTCTATGCGGATAATGTTTACATTGAGAATGTTAATCGGCATGTCCGATTCGTGCCATTTTCGCGGTCGCAATATACGCGTCGACGAGAATCCCAGTAGCGATCCTATGTTGTCGGGCTTGGTAAAGTTTATTCTGTAGGCGCATTTGATCTCGCTCTTCATTGTATTATAATTAGAACGGAGCACTATCGGATACTCTTCTTCGTTACTGTCATCGTCATTACCATCCGCATGCTCGATACCGCGTTTTTCACCACTATTGCGTCGCGATCGTTTCTGCGAAATTGCGCGTTTCAAAAACTCGTTTATGACCTGTAATTCGTACGATCCCTCGGGAATCGTAATTTTCGCATCGTCTTTGCCAAAGTAAAATTTATTATTCGAGGTATTCACGTTCGATATTGTGTGAGTTTCAAAGAGCATCAGACCTAGCTCGTAATTATCATCGCTCAAGTCTATAGCCGGAGAGTAGTTTACCGCGAGAACGCTGCTCTTGCCGGTCAGTGTAAGTGTCAACATGATGGTGGTGGTGGTGGAAACTGCTAGATGAGTACTGCGTCTTCACAGCTCGTCAAGCTTTAAATTCGCACGCGTCGACCGCTCGAAGAAACCGTAGGCACATCTGTCTACAGATGTTTTGATCGTAGGTTTGATAGGACGTTCGATTGTATTCTATCRTYGTAACACTGTTTCCAAAATATCGCACCAATTCTTTAGGCGGTCGAAGATTACCAAAACTGTCAAAATATATCACGCGATTATTTCTCTTCGCATACGCTACCCAGTGAGTACCGGGACCCATCGCGTCGTTCAGATTTACGATACCGCTTTCGTTTCGACGTGCACCGCTTATCGGTAACGCATCACGCATAAAAACACCTCTAAAGTACGGTATGCGCATGCGTCAGTTGATCCAATTGTATATTCGTTGTTATACCTGCGGGAATTTTTAACGTTTTTTCAACATTTTTTTTTCTTTTTCGCTATTATGCCCTGTCCGCGTTTGTACGGGCCGAGATATAATCCCTTTCCATATTTATACGGAGCAAGTCCGCGACCTTCCATCGCGCGATTGTGACGCTGCAACTCCTCGAGCTGGCGTCGTGCGGCTTTGCTGTCACTGACCGCCTTTGCCACGCCAGCCAAATCGGCAATACACCACCGCGTTTCCCTATCGGAAGTATCCGTTTCTTCGCCATGTTTTTCTTCGTCCTCATGCCCATACCGATCTTCGTCTTGGCTTTCATCGCCGCCCAGACAGCTGTGGCTGCGGCTCTTTCACCCAGGGTGGAATCTCTCGCGACGATGCGTCTTCGCGCTTTCTCGGCGAGTATCCTGTCCGCCACGTRTYTCTCGGTGAGATCGTTACTYCGAGAGTAYGCTATRTCGTGCTCGCGGCACGCCGCGTCCAATGAATTTATGCCTTGATCATCTCTGGCTAATCTTTCGCTCAGTCGAGTACCTGGGCCACAAAACTGATAGCCGGGTATATGTAATTTGAACGGAAGCGCGTTAATCACGCTGTTCAACAGACCGCCGCCTTTTATTGATTTGAGAGACGTTGTTGCAACAGCTGACATTCGAGGCAATCTTTAATCAACGGTGCGGGACCGTCGATGTGCGTTCGCTGCCACGGTCGATTGTAATGTTTGTAACAACGGCGATAAGTCTGAACTTCCAAATCCGATTTTATATGCTCCGGAAGCTTGTTCCACAGGTAGTGAACGTAATCACCGCACACTCGTAGCAGAACAGCTTTCGGCACAAACTGTAACTGTTCTACGCTCAAATCGCAGATATCGGAAGGACTCGATAACAGAACGAACATCTTTGTTACTGAGCGATTTACGACTTTGCGCACCTATAAATAGGCGCGAGATTCCGCCCTCTACCTAAGAGTTTGAAAATGAAATTTGTACGGCAACACACATTACAATGTTGACAATACGCATTACGAATTGCGACGATAGATTGCGGTTAATAGGGAACAACGCGGAGAAGCGCAAGCACGGTACGATGCTACCGACTACTATACGCGCCATCATCTGCGGCCCTTCGAATTGCGGTAAAACCAACGTTCTCATAAGCTTGCTGGAGAGCCCGCGATGTACGTTTCGAGAACGTGTACGTGTACTCAAAGTCGCTACAACAGCCGAAATATCGATATTTGGAAAATTTGATGACATCGATCGAAGAAATCGGCTATTTTACGTTCTCCAATAACAGTGACGTTATCCCGTCAAGCGAGGCACGTCCAAACTCAATCTTCGTTTTCGATGACGTGGCGTGCGATAGGCAAGGCGCGGTGAGAGAATACTTCTCAATGGGTCGACACTCGAACGTCGACTGTTTTTATCTCTGTCAGATGTACGCGAGAATATCCAAACATCTGATACGCGACAACGCGAACCTACTAATCTTGTTTAAACAGGACCACCAACTTGAAACATGTGTACACGTGTACAATACCGATATGTCGTACGATGATTTTTGCGCGTTGTGCCGCGATTGTTGGCAACGCAAGTACGGATTCGTAGTGATAGACAAGGACAGTTCGTTCACTAACGGACGATACAGGAACGGATTTAACGTGTTCGCGATACTGCAAAACGATTAATCGTTGTCGATACTCCGTCAAGGTGAAACGCGAGTAAACGATATTTTGTCAACATGATTGAGAACAATAATATTCGCGAGCGTGAGAAGATTGCAAGGGAGATTGAGAAAACGAGCGAATCGATCCGTAAGAAGCATCGCGCTTCAAGCCTATCATCAAAGACCGGTAAGATCGAGGATGATATCGCGGTGAAGACACGCTTCAAGCCTATCATCGAGCCGCTGCAAAAGATCGTTGACAGCTCTAGCATGCGCGCGATAAAAGACGAGCCGCGTGACGATGACGACGTTAAAACGTTATCTGTTCAAAAACGTGAGAAGGAAGATGCAAAACGGAGCAAGAGGAAACGATCGAATACCTCATTGGATCGCAAATCGAAACGCTTGGACGTTCCTGGAGTGGATGTGTCACCGATAACCTCCACACCATCCGCGATAACCCTACAACCGACAATGCCTGAGTCACACGCAAACGAGGATGTTTTCGAAACCACGGACGACTCGCTCGCGGTATTCACTCAAAATCAGTTGCAAACGCTGGAGGGTCAAAATACGTTGAGAGAAACGTTGCGAGAACACTTGGGTCCGCTGAGTCAAAAGTACGTCGGAGCTATTTTGATCGGTGATAGAGAGAGCGATATGAATCGCATGTACGGCGTTTATCTCGACAAGGATGGAATGATGCTTGGCAGTAAACAGTTCGACAAAGTGGACAAAGCGTACAACATTATTATCGAGGGTGTGCGATATGTCGGTACACCTGGTCTTTACGAGTTGATCTTCAAGAGAGTCTCCGATGACGTCATCTGTATGGAGAACAATAAGCAAAAGTACAAGGGCATGCTACTGACGACGAATGCGCACAGATACAATTACGATCCGCACGATCATGTACGAGCCAACAGAGGATACAAGTACAAACATGTAATCGCACCGTTGATGTCGACCAAACCTAAGAAGAAATCTGGAAGAGGATTACCTCGCGCAATAACATTAAACGATGTGATCGATTACGTGCACTGGAACGAGCCCAACGAACTAGTGGATCGTTTACGATTGCTCGAAGCCTCGCGTCAAGCCGATCATAACAATGAGCTCACGACAATGAGATGCTATCGATCATCGAGGAACTTCGCGAAACTGGTATCATTATAAATTAACTGATGTATCGTCAAAACGAACCAGTCGATCGATGTCGCTCGCATTGAGAAAATGCCTATCAATAAATTTGGGTTATCTGACTGGAAAAGTGACGCAATCGGCAATCATTCGCATTATCATCACTGGAGCAAACTGAGAAATTACGTGCGCGATAACGCTCTGTGTCGCAAGATTCGCCGTGTGGCGCAACCTGAGAGTGACAATGACGCGGCTAATAATAAATTGTATGTGGAACARAGCGTTAAAATTTTGAGAGATCGACAGGGAGAAATTTACGAGAGACTGTTTGCGTTCGAGAAGGACATGCAGACGTTACAGACTGCAGTAAACGAGCTTCGACGTGTGAATCATACTGCTAAATAGGAAAAAAATAATTCCGAAAGAAAAGTTAACATAAGTTGTAACATCGTTACGCAACCGGTCGATGATTGCATCGCTATGAGCAAGTCCGATGAGCATGAAAATATCATCAGTTCCGAGAGGCGACGACTCGTCGAGGAACTACATGCTTCGGTGAGAAAAAATTTTCCGAGAAGACACGTCATAGTTCGAGGATATGATGACCTGTGGCAGGCCGATATCGTCGAGATGCTTCTGTACTCACATTTCAACAGAGGCCACCATTACATACTCACCGTCAACGATGTGTTGAGCAAGTACACATGGACCGTGCCACTCAAGAGCAAAGCTGGAAACGAGACGGCCGAAACTATCGCCCGGATAATTCGAGAGAGCGAGAGAAGTCCGAAAAATGTCCGAAAAATTTACAGACCGATATGGGAAAAGAGTTTTACAACGCCGACGTGCAACGACTCGTAAAGAAACATGGCATCAATCATTATTCGACCTATTCGGTGTTAAAGGCATCGGTCGTCGAGCAATTCAATCGCACGCTGAAGAACAACATATGGAAGATGTTTACACTCCATGAAAATTACAAGTGGATCGACGCGCTGCCGCGTCTCGTGTCAGATTACAACGCGCGTCGATAGGCATGCGACCCGTCGACGTCGCGCCCGCGGTCGCCGAAAAACTCTTGACTATGGTGTACAATCGTGTAAAGATCGCAGGGCCGACAAAGTTCAAAGTAGGCGATTCGGTATGCGTGAGCAAGTATAAGATCATTTTCGAGAAGGGCTACACACCAAATTGGACCACCGAGGTGTTTAAAATCGTTAAAGTGCAGCGTACTAATCCCGTAACATATTTGCTCGAGGGCTATCGCGAAAAATCTGTTGCCGGAGCGTTCTACGAGCACGAGCTGCTTCGCGCGGCTGATCCCGACGTGTATCTTGTGGAGAAAATATTGCGCAGGAGAGATGAAAAGGTTTACGTGAAATGGCTGGGATTTGATAATTCGCACAATTCTTGGATACACAAAAAGACAATGTAATTTGATTTCGTACAAAAATGTTTATTTTAAAATGTATAAAAATACAACGTATAACATAAAAATATATAAACTTTACGATATTTATATACTGTATGACATCTTTATTATCCTTTCATGTCCTAATGTATATAAAAATTATGAAACGCAAATTGTAAATATACATGAAACGCAAAATATAAAATGTAAAATACATGAAGCGCAAAATGTAAAACTGCAAAATATGTGTAAAACGTAAAATACATGAAATGTAAACTATAAAATACGTGAAACGCAAAATGTAAAACTAAAAAGTACATGTACAATGTAAAATACATAAAACGCAAAAATATTATGAGGGTATCCCCACGGTAGCGTCTCGGTCGAATCGGGCACGATATATCGCTTGTCGTCGTACGGACTCAGAGCGATCTTCGTCTCGGATACTGCATACACTTAGTACAACTTTGATCTTATACACGACTAGCGACGAGTCATCTCGATTTCTTCGTTCAAACACCGCGTGTAATCGTCGAAAGTTATCGTTCGCGTTACGAGGTTACACTTGACACCTTTCGCCTTTTTCGTGTCCTTCTTACCATCCACTCTCAACGCGTATATTTTCGCTCTGAGTCCGACGAATTCGGGCATTATCACACCGTTATTTTCATCTTTTATTAAACCCGGCACTTTTTTATTAGCCAGAAGCAAACCGTACGCGTTGTCGATCGGATCATCGCTTGTGTCGAACCTAGCGATATCACGTTTCATCGTATCGTAAACATCCTCGCACTCGATGTGATATATGAGACTGTCGGTGTCGGTGTACATAATTTTACATTTGTCGCGATATAGCGGTAACATGTATTCGTGATGAAATTCGTACAAACGCGTCTTGGATACGTGGAGGATGTGCACATTCCGACGTAGATCGGTTTGTCGAATTTCACCTCGAATTTCATCTTTGCGCAATTCAACGGCGACGAGATTTTCCGAAAAGACGCTTCGGCTATGGAAATTTGGTTTTGTGATCAATGCCTCCGCACCGTATCGTCCGTCCCATTTCGTTAATAATTTTACATCGACGTGATTTCGTACATTTTCCATGGTTTTACCGAATACCGCATTGTTCATTAATTTATATAAATTTTTCTCAAAATCATTGTTCGCGCGAGTTCTGAAATCCGTATTTAGTTGAATATAATCGCGAAGCCATGGAGATTGCGCGAATTGTAACACGCGATGAATCTTTGTCATGCAAAGACCGTGACGAGTACATTGCTGCAGGTTGCGGTAGTGGATGACGTAACGTTTCTTATCGTACAGACTAGCCAGAAGTTTATTTTTACTCTTGCCAAGTGATTTATCGCGCGTTGGACAAAACGGTAAATCTGCGTGCGCGTCGTGAAAATGTTGCGGATATTCTAAGTCTATCTCGAGAACATAGCCTCTCGGAGAATCTAACGTGACACATAACATTGAAATTAGATATATCGTCGACCCATCGAAATTCGGCGTAAGGCAACGGTTGACACATTGCCCATCCGTACAGATTATTAACGTCAAAGTACATCAAGTATGATGATGGTTCCGATGGATCGTGCGATTCCATGTACTTGTTGTTGGCTCGCGCGTACCTGCCGGAACGTTGACTCATACCGCCGCGTTCGACGAACATGACCATATCAATGTCAGTAAGCAATTCAAAATTTATACCAGTATATTTTAACATCGCGTCCCATGTAAAGCCTGGTAATGTATAATAATACGCGGGATCGAGTCCGTAATTTGCGATACAGCTATCGCGAAAGTTTTCGAATATGTCAGCCAACAACAAGACATCTGTTTTCGGGTATAGCTATATTCGCCGAGGGTTCGAATAGAGAACCACTGCCATACGTTGACAGCGTCCGCGTAATTATCCTCGGATACGGTATCGCCTATCAACGAACTGTAAAACGATTCGCATGACGGTAAACACGTTTCCTCCAACTTTTCGAAGCAATCAATGTACTCGTACAAAAAGATGCCTTTTCGTGTCAGTAGATTGAAATTTTCTGTTGATAATTTGGAAAATTCGCGTTGCATTATCCGTAGTTTATCTTTACTGAGATACGATGCCAATTTATCTAAACTTGAAGTAAGAAATTTGTATGAATCAATAAAACGTAATTTTATGTTATTTTTTTCCTTCTCTATTTCATCCTCAGTGCTTTTAACATTTTTCGTGAATGAGATATATTTTTCCTTCGTTATCGGAAATAGCTCAACATGTTCGTCGTACGCTGTGGCTATTTCCTTGATAATAAAATGCGCGTCGTAGCCCGATAAATTATAAAACTACGAGAATGCAATGCGAATCTTTGTAATTTAAATTGCAGTTTGAATGCGCTGAATCTCTGAATCGCCCGGTCAAATGACAATGATTGCGTACTCGCGTATCGTCTGGCGCGAACGGTTTTTCGCACACGTAACAGTGCGTAGCGCTATTAAATTTTTCCAAATCATCTSGCGTGAATTCCATGGGGACATTAGCAGATAAAATAGATTTTACATTATGCGCTAAAACTCTAAGTTCTTCGGCGAACCACGCGACGCAATCTTTATCGCGACGAAACCGATACATGCATAATGAGGCGTCATACGAGCAGTGTACATAATATGTTAGACTAAATACCCGATGGTGCTGGTACTTGGACGTTTCCTACGTTTCCGTCTTCTCCAAGGTACATTCTATCAACATATACGACAAACGACATTCGTTCCTTCCTGCAGTGGTTGCTAAAACTCAACCACTTGTCATCCTCGCTCGGCAACCTGATCGCGCAATCATTTATTTGTCCGCAATCCTTGGTGTGAGCCTCTAACTTTTCACTCGAGCTGAAGTAGTGTAGGTATCTGCAAAATAGAAATATAATTTTTTTAATCTCTCGAAGAGTTATAAAATATTTTATAATTTTTATTTATTGTATACATACCGGTCACAAAAATATTTCTTGTTCTTGTGTTTGCTCAATTGTGAGCTCACAAGGCGGGATAGATCCTTGATCCACACGAAATGTCCTACGTCATCATCGTTCTGCACATATAGCAAATTAACATGCTTGTCCATTTTTTTCTCCGTCAGTCGAATCGGAAGGATCGATAGTTCTTTCTCCTTCTCAATGCAGTAAACATTGATGGAGATGTCGTTGAGGTTTTCAAACTTTTTAATTTGATTTAACGTCATCGGAAACTCAATGTTTTTGAAATTTAACACCGTCGAGTAATGAGGATACGAAGATTTCCGTCCAGAATTTTTTTCAGCCGGATGCAGAGCGGCAACCACCGACCACGCAAAGCACGCATTGTCCGTAGATTGTCCGTTGACTATCGCTCTCTTTAGCTTAATTTCTCGCGGTAATTCGATGTAACATCCCGCGTGCAAAGAATTATATTTGTTTACATTAATTGTTAAATTAAGTATACGTGACAACGCCCAGCCACTATCGCGTTCTTAAAATTCTTCTAGCGATGTTAAAGTAAGCTCGACAACGCGCGGCTGGTACCACTCTTACAAATCAGACGAGCGAAAGAGTTCATAATTTTTCGTGGTGATACTTTTATTGGCGCGTTTGTCACCTGTCACAAATTCACCGTTAAACATTGTGTTTATTTTTATATTGTCATGTTCTTGCATGACACTTCGCACCCGCTCGAGCACAATTTCTCTAGCATCTTCGAGGAATTGGCGAGGTTCGATGTGCTTAAAATTTATCACGACACCGGTCAGTATGCGGCTTTCAAACGCGGTATCGATTTCACGCCAAACGAGTCTCTCCGCATCACTGCTGCTAGTACCCGTATAATCACCGCCAAAATGTATAAAACGTCTTTGCAATTGAATTTTTGCACCCTCGAGTCGCGCGATCCTGGCAACCAAAGATTGTCTATTTCCAATGGACAGCCGAGGACGCTTGGTGCGACTGCGTTCTTCGAGCCCTTCTATGCACTTGTCTCATCGTTGCATCCGCGCGAAACACTCGCCCAAAGTAGCAACATTATTGGCTTGCTCCAACAGGTCGCGTTCAATTTCCATTATAACTTCCATTTTTTCAGTTTGTATCACGACACATAAAAGAGACACTCATCCACTTAAATGTTCAACGCACCTATTACTCGAGGATACTGAGACGGTTATCGCCGATCTTTGACGGCTAGCGTCCATTGTGCAGCCGGATATCATTTATTAGCCGACTCTTCCTAGAAATTCCCCCTCCCCAAAATTTTTACCTCCACGAAAGAAAGATTAATGTGTCGCGACACGTTTTGTTTATATTAATATTTATCGACGCTCTCTTTATGTAATTTTACCACCTTTAAATAATGCCGCGGTTTGTCCTCCTGGCTCTTCCTAGAAATTTCCCCTCCCCCGCGATGAGTCATGCCTCCTCGCCCAGGAATACCCCCACCCCGCGGTGAGTCATGCCCCCCCGTGACGTCATGCCCCCTCGCCCCGGAATCCCCACCCCCGCGGTGAGTCATGCCCCCCGCGGTGAGTCGTGCCCCCTCCCCCTGTGACGTCATGCCCCCTCGCCCCGGAATACCACCCGCCCCGCACCTCCCCTCAGAGCTAAGTTGGAATCCGCCTTACTATGCTACTGCAACACGAATTTTCTAATTATCCGCAGAAAATTTTGATCTCTTGACGCAAAACTATTTCCATACGAGTATATCGATTGCGTGGACAAGCTGCAGGACACGTGTTTATCGCGCGTGTTTAATTGTTTTACAGTTTATTGATAAGCGATACCCTATTCGAAAGCAATTACGCGCACGTAGTCAATGTGTAACAGCGATTCTCCATTCGAACGCTTAGCGAATACAACAATCCTTATCTTAAAAGAACAGAAGTCTCGTTGTTGGCCAACATTTCTGAAAATTTTCGCGATGGATATGTCACGAGTTATAGACTCAATCCCGCGTATTATTACACTCTACTTGGTCTTACGTGGGATGCGATGTTGAAACATACGCGTATCAATTTCGAATTACTCACCGACATCAATATGGTTATGTTCATTGATATATATTTATAATATACGTGGCGGTCTGAGTCAATGTTCTAATAGGTACGTGCGGGCCAACAACAAATACATGCAGTCGTACGATTCGTCGAAACCATCGTCGTATCTGATGTATTTTGATGTAAACAATTTGTATAGTTGGGCAATGCGTCAACCATTATCTTACGTTGATTTTCGAGTCAACGACGTAACAAATTTTAACAGTCTCATATACCGCGTCAAGTGCAACGACGTTTACGAGATGATGAAACGCGATAGTAGATTCGATACAAACGATTATCCGGCTGACAACGTGTACGGTATGCTTCTCGCTAACAAAAAATGCTAGGTTTAATGAAAGATGAAAATAATGGTGCGATAATGACCGAATTCGTCGAAAAACTCAGAGCAAAGATGTACGCTTTACGCATCGGTAAGAAAAACACAAAAAAGGTCAAAGGTGTCAAGAGTAAGTGTAGCGCGAATTATAACGTTTGACGATTACTCGCGGTATTTGTTTGATAAAATCGAAATGACACGAAAGCAATCATGTATATATATATATATATATATATATATATATATATATATATATAYACACACACACACATATTTGACATACCTGACGGAAATGTCCTCGAATTAAACATTCTACCTCAAAACTTTCGAAGTATAATATATGTCCTCAAAATAAGCGTTTTATCCTTTTCAAACTTATTATATATATATATATATATATATATATATATATATATATATATATACACACACACACACATATTTGACATACCTGACGGAAATGTCCTCGAATTAAACATTCTACCTCAAAACTTTCGAAGTATAATATATGTCCTCAAAATAAGCGTTTTATCCTTTTCAAACTTATTATATATATATATATATATATATATATATATATATATATATATATATAAAATAAGCTTATATAATATATATATATATATGTATATATATTACAATATGTATATATATATATGAGACATTCTTTGTCAAAAAGGCCATCTCCTCTGTTCAAAAATTGAAGCAACCTAGAAAATTTTTTCGCCGGTCATTTTGAACACTACACGTATATAGTTTTTATTAAGCTGTGGCCTTTTCGGAAAAACCAAGATGGCGAACCTCAAAACGCTAATACGCAATGGTACAGGAATGCGAAACACAAAATATTGGTTTATAGTCAATAAAACCATTCCAATTCAAACAAATGTAAAAGTCAATGCATCTTCTGAGCTGTGGGGATAAATTTGTATATAACTAAGGTATCCGCGAACCAAAAAAAAGCAATATGGCGGAGAAAATCATACAAGTCCCGAAAATATTCAAAAAACGCACTTTACGAAAAAAAACGCCCCTCACCATTCTTCAATGATTTTCAACGAGGAATATGATGATATCCTTGGTTTTAACCTTGACTCCAAAGGTCATTTTCAAGGTCATTTCAAGAACAACTGTTCTTTACTACGGAAAAATCCATATTATGGACTATATGAGTGGACTGCGGATTTGAATGTGGAATTTTCAGATGTTTTCACTTTTGCAGTTGGATATAGGGGTTATCATTCGAAAAATGAAAGGTGACATCAAAATGAACACAACAGTCAAAATCAAGTTCAAAACATAATCATACTTTTCGTTAAAACTATTTCAAAATTGAATGAGATATTCTTTTCTTAGAATTCATATTTTTTGTACATCGTCCATACCCAATGTCTAATATATCTCACAGCATAAAATATTATATGTCAGGGGAATACGTACATACTTAGGGTATGTTATGCTTTCGATGGTTATTTCTTCAATACACATTTTGAGGATAGTTGAAGGAAATTACTTCCTGGTGGGTAAAGATTTGCTCAACAGTCTTTTTGAAGATAGTTAGCGAGTTCTCACATCATTCATGGTAATCGTTTCTTCAACAGTCCTTCTAAGGTAGTTGAAGGAAATACTTTCTTGGGCGCAACTGCTTGCTTGATAGTCCTTTTCAGGATAGTTAACGAGTTCTCACATCATTCACGGTAATTGTTTCTTATTCTAGCGAAGAATTTCATCTGGTCGCACTATCTACCTTTCATATTGAAATCCTGAAACATTTGTACCTGAACATCATGTTCAAAAAAGTCCATATAGATAGGTGCATTAATCCTTATAACGATGACGGTGTATCTAACCACAAGGGCTCAAATTTAAGAAAAATATCAAATGCATTGCTACAGGAGAAACCTAATTTACCAGCAACTGCTATGGTATGTAATGATTGTAGATTAAAACGTTCGTTGAAACGATCTGATAGCAGTATGAGTATAGATGATTCCCGTGATAGCAGTATGAGTATAGAAGATTCCCATGATGCTACCTCGACAGACGGTACTGACTATCCAAACTCTTCTTTAACTACTGAAGACAAGTCTTCATCTACACGGTTACTTGAATTGGACGAACTTCTGCAAGGATTGAAAGATAAATTCACAAGTTTGGAAGGTAATGATCCTATGAAGCTCAGAGTCCTCACTATTGCGCCAGAATCTTGGAGTATAAGAAGAATTTCAGAAGAGTTTGGTACTTCGAGAGTCTTGGCTAAAAAAGCTAAAGAATTACGATCAGCACATGATGTTCTGGCCGATGTCACTGCAAAAGCTTTACCAAAAAGGTAAAACTTTATCAAATGCCACAATTACGTCCATTATTAATTTTTATAATGACGATACTATTAGTAGAATAATGCCATGAGTCAAAAACACTTGTTCAGTTAACATTGATGGCGAGCGTATCAAAGTGCAAAAACGTCTTTTGTTAATGGATCTGAAAGAATTGCATACATTGTTCAAAAAGTCTTACCCTGGAGATTCAGTTAGTTTCAGTGTTTTTGCAAAGCTTCGACCGCAACATTGTATTTTGGTTGGAGCAAGAGGAACACACTCAGTATGCGTATGCACGATCCACCAGAACTGCAAATTGATGCTAGATGCAATTAAAATTAACACTAACAAAAGAAACTGGTAACCCAATTCGTAATTATCATGATTGTTTAAAATCGATTGTGTGCAAAACACCTACGCCTGATTGTTACCTAGATGAATGTCATAAATGTCCAGATATTTCAATTTTTTCCACGACATTACTTGAAATTTTAACTAGTGCTTTCATTGACAAGATATAATATAGTGTGGACAGCAACTGATAGGTCGACTTTGAAAACAGTTACAAGTGACGTCTCTGACTTCATCAATGAATTTTGTGACAAGCTACAGGCTCTTAAACCRCATTCATTCATAGCGAAACAGCAATCTCAATTCATTTCGTCAACAAAACAGAATTTAAAGAATGGAGAAGTACTTGTTATGTTTGATTTTTCTGAAAATTACTCCTATGTAGTTCAAGATGCTTCTCAAGCATTTCATTTTAACAATCAGCAATGTACTGTATTTCCTGTTATATATTATTATAAAGAAAACTCCGAATTAAAACATAAAAGTTGCATCTTCCTCTCAGATAGTCTAAAGCACGATACTTCTGCTGTCTTTACAATTCAGAAGCAATTGATTCCAGAAATTAAAAAAACTATTAAAAATGTTAAAAAATTGATATACGTCACGGATGGTGCAACATTTCAAAAACCGATATCAGATCGCTAATCTCATTAACCATAAAGAAGATTTTGGAATCGATTTTGGAAGCGAAATAGCATTATTGCGCAACCGTACACGGTAAAAGTGGATATGATGGTTTAGGAGCTATATTCAAAAGAGATGCTTACCGAGCAAGTCTCTTAGCTGAACCATCTGAGCAATTTTGACACCAGAAGCCCTTTTTATTTGGGCAAGCAATCATTTCAAAAACATACAAATTTTTTTTTCAGTAAGGTAGACTACGATAAATCAACATGACACCTGAATAAGAGATTTTTATCAGCATTACCAGTACCCGCAATTTTAAAAAACTACTCATTCGCTATTCAAAAACCAGAAATGGTACTTATATATAAATTTTTAATGCTACTCAAGGAGTAGAATTTTATGCAAAAAATGCTTAGTATTTGCTCTGCTTGTAACTGTGAAATTTTTTTTCTAAGAACTGTTTCCAAAATGCTGTAAACTATATTAGATAGTAGGTATGAATGAGGTACAAAAAACCTAATAATGCAACCTAATCCATTCTGCAATAATTTCTGGATGTTGAATTTTACGTGCTGTCATACAGTCCATAATACGGATTTTTCCGTAATAAAGAAGAGTTGTCCTTGAAATGACCTTGAAAATGACCTTTGGAGTCAAGGTTAAAACTAAGGACATCATCATATTCCTCGTTGAAAACCATTGAAGAATAGTGACGAACGTTTTTTTTTCGTAAAATGCGTTTTTCGGATATTTTCGGGACTTGTATGATTTTTCCGTCATATTGGTTTTTTTTGGTTCGCGGATACCTTAGTTATATACAAATTTATCCCCACAGCTCAGAAGATGCATTGACTTTTACATTTGTTTGAATTGGAATAGTTTTATTGACTATAAACCAGTATTTTGTGTTTCATATTCCTATACCATTGCGTATTGGCGCCATTTTGAGGTCCGCCATCTTGGTTTTTCCGAAAAGGCCACAACTTAATAAAAACTACATACGTGTAGCTTCAAAATGACCGGCGGAAATTTCCTAGGTTACTTCAATTTTTGAGGAGGTGGCCTTTTTGACAAAGAATGTCCCATATATATATATATATATACAGTGGCGTGCAAAAGTTTCCGGCCAGCGACATTTTGCATTCAAATTTATAAAAAAAAAATCTAATCAAAATATTAACCTTTATCAGATATAAGTACAAGATATAGGAAACAAAATAATATAGTGAAAGAATATTGTTTATGTTTGTGAAAAGATTTATTGTCATAATTGTCATATACACATGTGCAAAAGTTTCCGGCCAGCGACATTTTGCATTCAAATTTATTAAAAAAAAATCTAATCAAATTTTAACCTTTATCAGATATAAGCATAAGATATAGGAAACAAAATAATATAGTGAAAGAATATTGTTTATGTTTGTGAAAAGATTTATTGTCATAATTGTCATATACACATGTGCAAAAGTTTCCGGCCACTTTATACTAGGAGAGAAACTATTAGTCTAAATATATTTTATAATGCATTTTACTTGTTTAAAGTATATTTTATCATCAATATTTTGTAGCCATACCCTTTGCGATGTGGCATCGACTCAATTACTCGATTAATGCAAGCAGATGAAATTTTACTCCATTCTTCCTTCAATGATTTGAATAGTGCGGCCTTATTTGAATGTGTATGTTTTCGAACTTGACGATTTAATTCTTCCCACAAATGTTCAATTGGATTCAAGTCCGGTGATTGAGATGGCCAGTTTAAAATTCTCACATTTTTAGCAGAAAACCATTCTTTTAACAATTTTGTGTGCTTAGGGTTATTATCCTGTTGAAATATCCAATTTTGTTGCATTGTTTCTTCAGCATATGTTAATAAATTTTGTTCCAAAATCTCTTTGTAAATAGCAGCGTTCATGATCCCGTTGATCTCGACAAGTGGACCGACTCCTTGCGCAGAGAAAACTCCCCAAACCGTCACACTTTCTCCACCGTGCTTTACGGTAGAAATTTGATATCGAATGTCATTTCTGCTACCAATAAGGCGTCGTACATGTTGTCTACCATCGCTTCCAAAAAGATTAAATTTGAATTCGTCTGAGAAAGCTACTTTTTTCCAATCTTCGATTGTCCAATTTTGATGATCTTTGGCAAATTGAAGTCGGATCTTCTTGTTCTTTTTACTCATTAAAGATTTTTTAATACCTATACGCTCAAAAAGTCCTACATCATGTAGTCTTCGTGTCACAGTACTACGGTTAACATCAGCAAGGTTTTCGTCCTGTAGTTCGCGTGCAATTTCGGCAGCAGTTTTCTTGATATTCGCAATTGATTTGCGCTTAATGACAAGATCTACTCTTTTCGATGTTTTTCGTGGCCTTCCACTACGTGAGCGATCTTTCAAACCATATCCAGCACGATACTTAGCAATAATATCATTCACGATCGACTTACTTATCGACAATAACGAAGCAATTTCACGATAGAACTTTCTGTCGTTTGAGAATTTAATTACTCTCTCACGAATTTGAATTTGCGTATGCCGAGCCAAATTTATACCTGGACGACTTTCTATAAACTAAATGTAATCATTTAACATGATACTATTTGTAAACAAACCATTGTGAGTCAAATATATTTAGTAGCCGGAAACTTTTGCACATGTACATATGATAATTAAGACAATAAATATTTTTACGAACATAAACAATATTCTTTAACTATATTATTTTGTTTCCTATATCTTGTACTTATATCTGATAAAGGTTAAAATTTCATTAAATTTTTTTTTATAAATTTGAATGCAAAATGTCGCTGGCCGAAAACTTTTGCACGCCACTGTATATATATATATATATATATATATATATATATATATACAAGGTGTAACAAAACAAACGTTTGTCTGTAAAATGTCGTATTCCCGACTTAATTCTAAGACGATTTTTCCTTTACCACAATTTTATCCGACGCTTAGTTTTTGACTGAGAAAGAAAAATGTTTAACGTATTACGGGACGCGTACAGAAGGTAGTCAGGGACGGCGCAACTCACCGTTCAGTATAGGCACTCACAGCTGTTTACTCCGCGTGAAATACGTCATCAAGTGATACAAATATTACGCGTATGTACACGTTTTCGCGCTCTCTCTCTCGCTCTCTCTCTCTCTCGCTCTCTCTCTCTCTCTCTCTCTCTCTCTCTCTCTCTCTCTCTCTCTCTCTTTCTCTCTCTCTCTCTCTCCCATAGAAAAAGAATAGCTATGAGTGTTATCTAGCCGGGATATGCTCAATTGTGGCAGTGAGAAGTGCACTTCTTTTTTTTGGATCATCAAAGTATCGCAAGACAGGTAGACATTTTTTTTACGTGGACACAAGAGTGCTGACGYGYGTAAGTGGGTCACAGATGACTAATTGCTTACGAGCGATTTCGATCGGTAATTCGGCATGAACGATGAATATGCAGAATACCGATGTTCGGCATGTAAGAAGGCAATAAAAAATAAAGTTGTTAAATGCAAGTCTTGTGTTAAACTT
>JANQDE010000445.1:0-23511 GCA_037157785.1 Cephalotes varians
CTCTCTCTCTCTCTCTCTCTCTCTCTCTCTCTATCCTTACACCCTGAATTCCAAATAAGTTCTTACTGTCTCTAGACTGTTCTCACACCTCACTGTCTTCATGAATTAGAAATATTTCAAGCGGACACTGTTTAAACTGCAACTTCTAGGCGGTTAGGTCCCAAGCAGGTAGGATATGTTATTTTTCTTTTTGTTCGGGGTAGCCTTTGGCTTCCTAACAGATTTCTTCCTACCGTTTTCTCCTATTCGCAAGTGGGATAAGACATCGTCTCCGCCGTCAGAAAGAGAAATTCCACACTTTTAAAAATAATGGAAACTAATAGCGCATTATCTTCAGGGAAAGAAAAACTTGGCTTTTTACATCTAATAACTTTAATTAAGCTAATTAAAATTTTAATAAAATCAATTATATACAAATAAATGAACTGTTTTAATTAATACTGCGATAAAAATATGATGTAACATGCACGCATATACATACATGCATTAAGGGGTTACACCTATTTGAATGCTCGAAAAATAGACGTTTTTGGGATTTTTTTTCATAATACAATAAAACAATCAAAGTGAAATTTGAAGGTTTATTATACATATAATTAAGCGTACAAAAAAAAATTTTTTTTTCCAAAATGGCGGCAGTACAGACATTTGAAGCAGCATGTCTTTTTTTGGAAGAGGATCTGCGGCATGCAGAATAACATTTTCTCATTTGTACTTAGGACAAAAAAAAATTTTTTTCATAATTTATATTAAATTTATCAGAGAAATACACACGCTTATTTTTAAAAAATCATTTTTCGCAAAGTGATATGAATTCGAACTTTGTCTTCTTTTTTTGTAACAAAAAATTGACATTTAAACGTTTATAAAAAACGTAATTGTTAATCAATCGTGTGTATTTCTCTTTAAAATATATCTAAGAAGCTACAGTTTCAAGTCGATCGGATGAAAATTGCAAAAGTTATTTTGCATGCCGATTTGAAAAACATGGTTTCGTGAAAAACGCGTTCAAAGAGAAATTAGCTCTGAGGATCATTTAAAAAAATTTTTGGGCTATAATTGCTATTGGATATCATTTTTGGGATATTTTTACATCATTTAAGCCAATAAAAAAAAAATGCTTAAAAAACAATTTCAAATAGGTGTAACCTCATAGTAGTTTAATACCGGCTATATATATACCTACTACACTAAATTATAATTTATTATTCTGAATTATGATCTATCGCGATTTACATGTATTTTTTTCAGCAATAAACTTGTTAAGCTAATGCTCTTTTTTTATAATTTGTTTATAATCTCTGTAACTATGAGTCATTTAGAATACACAGTGACATGTGGCAATTAGTGGCACGTCCGCAATTCGTACCATACACTCCATAAAAGAATGTTTTCGCCGCATACGCAAAAAACTTGACCCGATATAACATTGCTCTTCACGAAGAATGAAATGCGCGAAAAAAAACATTGTATCCGTAAGGACAAGAAGCTGAACATGCCCACGAAGAAAGAGAATATATTTTTTTAGCGGAATGTATACCAAATAATTACTTAGTGTGACGTCGGCTGAAAAAAGGAATATCTTTTCTCGTACAGAAAAGATTGGAGTGTAAAATAATATTGAAATGTTTTTGTCTGGAGACTATTATGTCTTATTTTTACACTAAATATTACTTGAATAATTATTAAAAAGATTCAAGAATTAATCTAATGATTTAAATGTGATGTTGTTTTTTCGATATTTTTTTGCTATTTTGATATTTATACATGTTGAAAAATGTATAAGATATAATCGGGAAATATTAAACGAAATTTTAAGCATTTATAAATATATATTTACTATTTTTATAATCCATATAATTAGAATTGTGCATACGTTAATAGTACATAATAATTATTATAACTTATGTAATTTATATTAATTTATTATTATATTAATTATTATATTAATAATAATCAAGTAGTTATAATAATATTCCTATTTATAACAGTTGCGAAATGATCAAGTTAGCTAATTTGTTAAAATAAATCCTCGAACACTTTAATTTCACTATCTGTTTATTCGAATAAAAATGCATATTAATGGAATGTATTTGATGGATATTTTAGAATTTATTCGTCTATATTATTAAATTATAAAATTATAGTTAAATGTAATTTTATCATTTAATATCTTTTCATATAATGTACATCTCTTAGATTTTTTTTAATTATAAATGATTAATCAATGTCACAATAGCTAAAATTTAAAATTAACATATTTGTTTTCAAAAATAAAAAACAAACTGTTTTTAGTTAGTGCATGTGATTTACAATCCAATTTCGTATATATCGAGTTCAATTGATAATAAATTGATATCAATAATAGACTGATAATTAATGTTTTTTTATATCTCATATTTATTTTTAAGACAGTTTTTGAACTGAACAATTAACAATAAGACATTAAGCATTATATATTATTTAATGCTTCAATTATATTGCTCAGGTAGTATATAAGAAATATCATCCCAAGGATGGCGGTAAAGACCTTGTTTTAATCTTTTTTGATCCATATAATGACCTATAAGAAAAAGAATTTATTAGCGAATTATGTAATTTTTTAAATATAATGTGTATAATGCGTGCTAATGCATATAAATTTACACATATAACCGTACCGATAAATCCTATACTTCGACCAAGGACAAACAAACTATTTATAGCACCTATTTCAATATATTCTTGCGCCTCTTCTCTTGTAAAACTACCACTGTTTCGCAGCATATCGACGAAGGAGCAAGCAATAATACCATCCACATTAAGAATTAAATTAGGCTTTTTGCTGGTTGTTATTTTTTCAACTTCTAGAGCATATTCGACTAAAGGTTTCGTCGGAAAATTCTCTAATACAAATTCCTTGATAAGTTTTACACGCATATCTGGATTATTGATTGACTTAACACGATGGCCAATACCCATTATCAGTTCTCCCTTCTTACGTGTATTATTTACAAATTCTTGCGGATGTAAACCAGTGTCGTATGCCTCAGAAAACATACGAGCTGCACCATCTAAGGCACCACCAAAACGATCTCCCTGTAAATTAATATAGCATTAGTATTGAAAAGTTGTTTATTATGATTTAATTTTTTACTTACAATTGTTAAAAGCCCTGAAACGAGAGAGCTAACGAGATCTTTTCCAGCACGTGCGCAAACAATAGTATTGTGTGCTCCGGAAACAGCCGGGCCGTGATCAGCTGTGAGCATCAGCGACATTTCAAGAAATTTACAATAGATTGAGGGTAAACAGCGTTGAAACCACAAAAGTGAAACAACGCCACCGATACCCACATTTTGCTTCAGAACTTCGGTTACAGGCATACCTGCATATAATAGTTCTTGTCCACGTTCATCACAAATTGATGTCATAAATGATGCAGGTTTACGTATTAAACCAAGTTCCTGTTTGTATAATATAAAATATTATGTATATGATTTATTTTTCAATTATGTTGATAAATAGCGGTTACAAATGCAAAAATAAGCAACACTCATTTCACTTAATATATTTATGTACAAATATACCTATAGAAATAGATAATGTGATTATCTTGTACAATATATATAAATTATATTGTATTATATTGAAACAAGATAATTTGATTCGAGCAAAAATTCGCGTCCTTTATATATTTTGTTAAAAAAATCACTTAATGCATTATATTTCCTTGATATGTAATTTACAGTTTATTTATTATTATAATTTTCCTTCTTAATAGCAAAAATTTTGGTAGATAGGTAATATCAATAGTACGGAGATTCTAGATTCCCAATGATTCAAGCAAGGAGGGGAAAGGGCTGATAGAAATCGGTACGGTAATTAGTGGGTAAATTATTAATAAGTAAAATTGATTTAATAGGTAAACGTTTCAGCCAACTTTTTGGCCATCTTCAGAAAAAGATCTTCAGTATACCTATTAAATTTTATTTATTAACAATTTGCACTAATTACCGCGCCGATTCCCATCAGCCCTTTCCCCTCTTTGTTAATATCAATAGATAAATAAAATTTACTCTGGCCCATCCATAATCCATTGGTACTGTCGGCACTGGAACTTCAGGTTTCGGCACTATTATGTCATCTTTTACTAATTGTTCATAGACAGTTTGTATGACATCACCAAGATTATCAAAACTATTTGGAACGTATGCACCAGCAGCCTTCAACGCTGCATTTTTTGCAGAAGCCGTTTCAAAATTGGAATTTGCAATAGAGCCAGCATGACCAAATTGCACCTCAGAATTGAACATGCTAGCGCAAGTACCAATGCACCAAGCTATCAACGGCTTTGTAATTTTGCCTGTTTTTAGTGCTTCGCATACTTCATATTCTTCGACACCACCCACTTCTCCGAGCAGTACGATTAATTTCGCATCTGGATTGTTTTGATAACGCATTATATGATTCATAAAAGTAGTTCCTGGATATCGATCTCCACCGATAGCAATACCCTCTACTACGCCATTAGAAGCTTTAGAGATTATATTATTTAATTCGTTTGACATGCCACCGGAACGAGAAACGTAAGCGACACTGAAAATAATGTTATTGTTGTCATTCAATTGATTTTGCAAATTGTTATTCATATTCGAAAATTTGTTACGCTATACTACCTGCCGGGTCTATATAATTTGCTGTGCAGAATATTATCCATCATTCCGCCAGTATTACCGATTTTAAAACAGCCTGGCTTTACACCTCCTACGGTTGCTGGTCCAATGATAGTAACATTCCTTCGTTGTGCTGCTAAAATCAATTTTCTAGTCATATTTTCAGGTATACCTTCTGCAATTATGGCAATCGTTCTGATTTGCGGAAACTGTAATGTTTCCATAGTGCTTTCATAAGCAGATCTTAAAGAAGCAAATGTGACCATTACGTCTGCGTCCATATGTTTAGCCATAGCATCTTTCATTTGTTTGTAAACAGGAATAAGAACCTATTTATAGAAAATAAAACTAATATTTATATTGATATTGATAATACTATCGCGATATTTACATTATTTAATTATTATAATATGTTAAAAGTCTTATAAAATATGTATCTTAATATTATAATCTTAATAGGCTGTTTCTTTTTTTTATTTGAAAATCACCTCTTTATGACCCCAGTAAAACTTTTGTTTGTGATCACCAGTAAAAGGATAAACAATAGCAGCGACAGATGGTTCAGATCTTCGACAAACAAAATCAAAATCCAACATACTCTGTACTGCTCTTGTTTGCATACCCCAAATAATAGATTTCGTTTTATTACTGAAAAGTTGTCTGCCATTGTTTGAATCTACCGCATCTACAGTTTTCAATTTAAATTGCTCTGATGATGAATGTACGTTATTTTTGGATTGTGTGCACGGTGGTCCAATATCTTGCCCAGATGGTAAAAGAAAATTCGCAGTTGAAAATTCTTGAACTTCTGGATCAGGAATTGGTTTCTTTCCTAGTGCCATAGCACATATAGCTGTCATATGCGTTTCAGGACCAAATACATAAACAGAAATTCCTAAACGTCTACCAACTTCTCGTATAATCCTATTAAAATATTTTTTTTAAATATTATATACACAAATATTACATTATTAATAGTAAATTTGTCTTTTTTACCTTAAGCCCTCTTGATAATTAGGTCCAGCTCTTCTTACAAAAATTTTTATATCATATTCCACTAGTTTAGACTGATATTCTTGAAGAGCTTTAACAATGCCTTTAAATGTTGCAGCTACATTTGTAAAATTAGCAATTCCT
Organism: Cephalotes varians; assembly: GCA_037157785.1. NCBI lineage: Eukaryota > Metazoa > Arthropoda > Insecta > Hymenoptera > Formicidae > Cephalotes > Cephalotes varians. The sequence continues at coordinate 5,793 of JANQDE010000445.1, forward strand.
CCTCCTATAATAAGTACTTTTCCATCAGGACATTTTGCTTTTGTCATCAGACTCAGTATGGTTTTTGCATATTCATAAGTTTGTTGTTCACTAGGAGCACCAGAATATTCACCATAATTGGCTAATTCATCAGCTGCTCCCAAATCACAAATTGTATCTGAATATATTACAGATGCACCTAAAATTAATTTAATAATATAGTATTTAGACACGAAAAAATTATTTGATGTGAAAAAATGGAATTGCAAAAAAGTAAGTGTAATTATTGTACATATGATCATATGTGTACCAACCACCACCGGCAACCATAGTCCATATGCGACCGTCGGGATTAAGAATTGTCAACTTTAAACTGGCGCCAGATTTAGCATCCAAATCAGCTATATAGGCTTCCTCCGGATAAGCGTCCCTTCCAAACGGTGGTGGATAATCAATTTCTCCCCAATCTGGTTTACATATAAAATCCGCCGTAGTATCTAATTTAGCCGCAAGGTCCAGAACATAAATTGCAGTATCCGTTATCACTAATGGATTGATTTCCAAGTACGTAAAATATAAATTAACATAGAGCTTATAAAGAGATTCTATGAATTCAGCTAGCATCCTAAAATAAAAAAAGAGTACAAACAAAAAGCTATATAACATCTATAATATTATTTAAAATGATTAGACATTATTATTACACTTTTTTATCATCCACCATATTTGTTAAAAGTTTATCAATCAATATAGACCGATCAGGCATCTCACCACCAACCGGTATATCTAATTTTAAAGCTTTAGCATCAACATCTCCAATATCGATACCCCCTTGATGATGAAATAATATCGTATCAGCTTTACGATGAGAATAAATACAAACATAAACTTCTTCTTCCTGTAATGTAAATATAAACATGTATTATAATAGTTACTATATGTATTTAGTCTATAGTAATCATGTATTATAAATACTGACTTCTCGAAATAAGTATCTGTAAAATATGTAATATCCTATAATGCATCAAACAAGTTCTAAGATTGATTCTATTATGAATATTACGAGCACTATTTATTTAAAATTTGTACTATCATAATTGTCAACAATTTGTACACAATTTGCATGATTCATTAATATAATCTAAGCCGTTAATCATGTAATAGACATTCAAAAATTTATTTTGCTAAGAAATCACTGACTAAAAAATAAAATCGTGCTGTTAAAGTTTTACATTAAATTTAATCGGATACCACAATTAATATTGATAAAATAGTCCAAACAATGAGCCATTGAATCATCAGCCATCGAAAGTGCGACAAAGTTGAAGGTCAAAAGAATATTGAGTTTTTTGAAATTTGGAAAGATTTAAAGCTCATTACTACTATCTCAGATTGTAATTATCAGAAGCAAGAAAATACACAATAAAAATTCTTGCAAAAATACATTTAAATAGAAATATTTTTCAATAAAGCAACATTGCAATCGATAGAATGGAGAGAGAGAGATCTTATAAACTTATAAATATACCAAAAACTATCTTTTTGGGGAAAGAATTGAATCAAATGTTATAACGTAATATTAAATTAAGTGTTACATACATTATTTTTATTATATACATTTATTTTTATTATATCATTAATTTAAAATGTCATAGCTGTGAACATAATTTATTTCATTTTTGATTATGCATCATTTATTTTCAGATATATGGTTATTTATCAATTAATAAAATAAAAGAAGAGTTTTCAGTATATATTTTAGAAGCCAGCTATCAATTGTGTTATTTCATTGAAATATATTTTTATTTTGATATAATTTGCAAGAATTTTTATTGTGTATTTTTTCGCTTCTGACATCATTATTTGAAGTAATAATTGTAAATAAATAGAAGCCCTAATTACTACAAAAATACACTAAAAAAATAATAAATTTGAAAATAATAAAAACTATTTTAAATTGTATTATTCATATCTGATTACAATTGGCAAACAGTGATTTTTTTATCGCATGATAGTGTTTACATACACATTTTTCTACTATTAAATATATTTATCAATAAATAACTATTTTGTACAAATTCTTTTCATTTAATTCGTTATTTTTCATAAAATATCAAAAAAGATCACTTTTTTGACAATGTAAAAGCATTCAAAGATTTATAACAAAGGAAATTTAGCATCTTTCAAGTTATTTTTATATAATGATTGTTGTACAAAGATTCTATTAGATATACCAATAAGTAAAGTGATCATAAATAAATTATAAATAAAATAAAATTTTTTATTTGTAATATTATTGTTTCATTAAGATAGTCTTGGAACTTTTTAGACACTGTATATAAAAAACAGTCATGCAAAGAAACCTTACCGATTTGTGTGGTATGAACGGTTCAATTATAAATGTTTTTAATTTTCCGATTGTTTTGCCAATGCGTTGCTCTTTGTTCATGTGCTGCTCAATCCATGTTTGTACCGTAGCTAAGTCTGCGTTTACTTTAATTAATCCAAGTTTTCCCCGCCGCTTAATTAATTGATCCGGTTTAACAACTAATCTTTCTGTTTTGAGCCACGAATATTCATTGACGATATCAATCCAATTTGTGTTTTCCATAATAGGTACAAATCTACATTTTGCTATTTTTGTTCCAACAGGAAGTTTACGATTGATCAAATCTTTTCCAGTTGCTTCTCGAATTGCCTTTGCTGCCATTGTAAAAATTTCTGTCAACAAATTAATAAATAAATCAAATTTAGATTTTTTAATATCAATTGTTCCGTTTTGTTATTAACTTCTGTGAAAAAAAACCATTTTTTTTCATGATAAATTAATTATTGGTGAAATTATTTAATTTGTAACCTAAATTTTTAAAATAATGCGAATTTTAATATAACAATTTTGAAAAAATATAAATATAATAATACTTAGATCATATTATCTCATTTGTTTATTAATTATTGATAAGATTATTGATAATCATATTGTTAATTTTTATTAATCTAATTTAAATTTAATTTTTATTGATAAGATTAATAATTACTTTATCAATAAATATTTTTGCAGTTTGTAAAAATTAAAAAAGTAATGTGTCAAAAAATATCAAATAATTTTAGATAGAATCTATATTATAAGCCGATAAGAAATATTAACATTAATATAATTTTCAAAGCTTAAATTACACAAAACTTTCAAACAGATAATTTTGTTATATTCATACATTATTATTTACCATTACTGTCGGGATTAAAATTTTGAATATGAGTGAATATTAATATTCGTATACCTCCAATATATATGAGTTAACGTGAATATCACAGTTTTTGCTGTCACTTGCGGCAGTTAACTGAACGTTCAATGTGACACTACAGCAATATGTAACATCGTCATGTCCCACGCGATATCGCGAGATATCGTATGATTCTACGAAAATTTTTTTATGTAATGTCTTTTTATCTCTTTTCCTCACTCTCTATTTCATATATATATGTATGCATCGTACGTATCTCAACGGATACACATTACGTACAAAGCACAAAAAAAAAAAAATCGATATTATGCCTTTCACATTGTGCGTTGATCCGTTATAAAGAATTATACTGTATCGTTGAAAAAGGTAATTAAGATCTAGAATCGCTCGCAATGAACAATTTCAATATTTTGAAGATAAATGTGTCTGTGTGTTTGCGCGCGCGCACGCGCACGCGCGTGCACGTAAATATTTAATAAAATTACACGTAATTATTTAATAAAATAACTAAATATGATTAAATAATTAAATAAACTAAAAATTAAAAAATTATATATATAGACAATATTGAGAATTATATAAGAATTATATGTTCTCAGAAATATTGGGCCAACTTCATGACAAGCATAAGCATATAGAGCAACTTAAATGAAATAACGTTTGTATATAAATCCATGTCTATTTCGATGATCCTATGACGATTCAAATATTTCAATATTCAAATTTAGTATCCCAGTAGAAAAACATTTATAAAGTTATATGACGAAATCTTGCATAAAATTTGAGATTTACAATTATATTTAAACAAATAAATGTAAAAATGTTAACGTTTTACAAAATATATCAAAAATAATTTGTATAAAATTTTATAAAATATATCGAAAACAATATTCTATAAAACATTGATAGTTATTTGATAATTAATTTAAATAATATTTCAACAAAACAATAACGATATGGCAAATCATCTTAATAATATATTATATTATATTTATAAAATTAAATTTGGAAAGAAATTATTCAATAATTAAAAAAATATATTTTAGCAGTATGTTCAAAATATTTAAAAATATAATTGCACGTAAAGGAATCAAATTATTCCATTACATATCTCACAAACTGCACAATTATTTCCATATAATATAGAAATATTTCAACATGAATTATACATTCAGCATACCTAAATTTTAAATAAAGAATCAAACGACTTTTGGGGTGCATGTAAACTTTCGGAAGTATTTGTCGAAAATTTGAAAATAATTGGATAGTATGGCCTGTTTCTTTGTTTCTTCAATAGATTGCGGCATTTCGTTTCTTATGTTTTTGAAAGTGAACTATAAAATTTTTAGATATCAAAGGATTTGTCTAATTTTTGATAAATACTATTTCAAAATTTTATTCTAACAAAACTGCGTTATGGCGAATCATCTTAGCGTAATTATTAAATTTTCAAAACCAATTTACGACACTATTATTGTGCAATGTTTTTTCAATTTATCTATTGGATTGATTATTGCAACGTTAAACGTATCGTGACATATTCACGTGCTAATCATTGATCTTTGTTTATATTCGCTTATGCACTCACGCAAAATGGTGCTTTTAAAGAACTGAGAAATATGCGCTAGCGCTACAAAGTAATCAAAGCGAACATTACTTTTTCTTTTATATATTCTCACAAAAAAGCAAGTGATATAAGTAAAAGATAATTACAAAACGAATAAAGATACGTAACTCCCGAAAAGTTATCTCAAATTAAAAACAATTTTTCCCTGGCGATGTTATTTTTTCTGTTGTTTTCCCTGAGGTGTTATTTTTCGCAATAAATTTACAATATTCGGAAAAAGGAATTAAGATGCTTGTTAGCATCATAATTAATTATTAAATTGATTATCAATTTAATATCGTGATATTACTATTCTTATTTTTAAAAACTGTTTCAAGACTGAAAATTTATTCGGCGAGTAGTTTGATGAATTTGAGAAATGTATCAAGAGACACGGTAGAGTCTCGCGACAAGTACTATGTGTAGGCTGCTTTCCTTTTAGGAGACACAAATCGACACAAGTTAACACACTTAAGCATAGTTTGCCACATTTAAATGGAACGCAATATACACAGGAACTTTTAGTTATTTAACTTTAGAAGATCCATCGTAAAACGCGTTTTCAATTTTTATAAATGTATATATAATATATTGTATTGCATAAATATTTACAGTCGAAATATATTATAAAAATAGAGTTTTATTATCATTTTAATTGCTTTTAATAAATATAAAAAAATAATATAATCTTCCAAAGGAAATTTACATCAATTCAATCTTTATATTAAACATTACATTTATAAAAATCAAGTTACAAAGTTAACCTCAAATATAAGTTATAAATGTAGTGATGAAAGTTATAAATCTTGATATAAAATATAAATTATTGTTTACGTATATTTTATTACATTAAAGTACGTAACACTTACCATTGTAATTTTTTACACAATCAATTTTTTCATAAACATTAATAAACATTGCTCAAGTACATGCTCAGATTCTGTCGAAATATAGCGGGAACGATGCATTCTTCGGCAAAAGACACTCCGACTCTTCTCCCGAGCAGAGTCGAAGAGCGTCAACTGAATTTGAAACAAATTTTAAATGAAAAGCGACGTGTGTCGATTTGTGTCAAAAGTGTCGACTGTGTTGCCTAAAAGGAAAACAGCCATAGTATAGAGTCGCGTGACGGGACCGTGTCCACTTACACGAACCAGCAAGTTGCGAGCACCCGAGATTACTGAATCTCATAACGGCTGAATAACAATGAAGTTCTAAATAAGCGCAATCGATAGCTTGGGTTCGAATTATATCGTAAAAGTATTTTTATTTTTCCTCTACGTACCCTATGAGCGAAAATATTGCGATGCAAAATTCCAATTTAGGTAAATTTACTTTCGTCGTAAATTAGGAAATGTCGTCATTATTAACGATCGAACGACGATTATTAACTTTCGTCGCTCTTCATATAATGTCCGTTTGCAATTTCCGACGCTAGTTAGGCGTTAGTATCGTTTCTGCTGAGTGAGGCTGCGTTCGGGCAAACGCTATTAGCGCTGAAAATCTACAGTGCATGTAACGTGTATTATAGATTTTCAGCGCTAACAGCATCTGCCCGAACGCAGACTGAGTGAATGACAGAATGAGCGAGGGAGAGAACGAAAGAGCAAGCGAGATAACACGCATTGCTCAGGTTTCGTTTATTCAATATTTAATAATCGGACGACAATATTGACTAGTTCCTTTCGCTGAATTTGTTAATTGTAGATTGGGCAAGATAGTCATTTTATTCATAACAAACTCCAATTGTTTATAGCTCGATACTTAATAGTTGAATGACGATATCGACTGGCTACTTTAGTTGAATTTGTTAATTAACAGTTATAGACCGGTCAAGTCGGTCACATTACTTTTAACATACTTCAATTGTTAATAACTCAATATTTAACAATCGGATAATGATATTCATTAGTTGCTTTTACTGAATTTGTTAATTAACAGTTATAGACAAGACGGTCATTTTACTTCTAACACTCTTCAATTGTTTAAAACTCAATATTTAACAATCGGACGACAATATCGACTAGCTGCTTTCGCTAAATTTATTAATTAACAGTTATGAACCCGGTAAGACACTCATTTTAGTTCTTACATGCTTCAATTGGGCAAGATAATCATATTACTTCTAACACATTCCAATTTTTATAACTGAATATTTAACAATTAGACGACAATATCGATTAACTGTTCGTGCTGAGTTTGTTTTAACAATTATAGACCCCATGATGTTATACCAATATCATGCTAACGTTATCAACTTCGTTCACGAGGTCTCTGTGAAGTTGGCACCTCATTTTCAAAAACCGAAAATTTTATCAACAGTTTTGTTTACACCCACAATAGTTCTACAATAGTTCTTTCCTGATAGGTTTTAAAAATAGTTTCGTCGATTTAGAGAAAACAAATGACATCTAAAAATATAAGATGCTAACTTCCCGTGGCACCTCAACTATAAAATTAAGGATTTTAGCAGCAGTTCTGTTTGTACCCGCAATAGTTCTATAGTTCCTGATAGGGCCTAGAAATAGTTGATTTAGTGAAAAAAAAAATGAAATTTGAAAATATAAGGCGGCACCTCAAGTTTCGAAAAAAATTGAATTAAACCACGAAATTTTATAGTTCTCGAAGAGTTCTAAAGTTCCTGATAGGTTTCAGAAAGAGTAACAGCTTTTAATTATTTTTAAACGATTTTTTAATTCGAGCGCTAGCACTTCATCACAAGAGTAAAGTATCTCTTTAACACTTTGTCATCCGTTGATGCCAACAATATGACGGACGCGGACATCAAAGTGTTATTGGGTGTTCCAGTCGACTTTCTGGCATTTCTGCCAATAGTTCTGCAATAATTTCAAAGCTTTTAATAGCTTTGGACAGTTCCGGCGTTTAAGTATTTTTAAACAATTTTTTAATCCGACCGCATGTAAATTAAAAAGAGGTACATCATCTCGTCGAAGAAACAAAACTAAATCTAAAAATATTAAGAGAAAAATGTGATGCTTAAAAATGAATTGTTAACATTAAGAAAAAAATCAGATCAACATAATTTAGTTTGACTTAATATAAATTCCACCTAATTTATAAATACAAAATGAACAGTAACTTTTGTGAAAGTAAGTTGTAAATTGCTTTTTAATATTTTTTTTTTAATTTTAATCTGTAATCTAATATAATTAATTTATTGAATACTATAGGTGTTTTTTAATATAAAATTTAATACGTGAGTATAGAAACTAAACGAAACTAAAAAATTTTATTAATAAAAATGTGAGGCTTAAAAAAATGAACTGTTGGTAATTAATGTTAAAGAGGAATCATATCAACACACACAAATTTACTTTGCTTAATTTAAAGTCTAATTTAAAGATAAAAAATACTTAAAAGCCGGAACTGTTGTCCAAAGCTATGGAAAACTTTGAAATTATTGCAGAACTATCGAAAAATGCCAAAAAGTTGGCTGGAACACCCAATAACGATATATTGTATTCGTGGTATCAGCGCTCGGATTTAAAAAATCGTTTAAAAATAATTAGAAGCTGTTACTCTTTCTGAAACCTATCAGGAACTTTAGAACTCTTCGAGAATGTAAAATTTCGTGGTTTAATTCAGTTTTTTCGAAACTTGAAGTGCCGCCTTATATTTTCAAATTTCATTTTTTTTTTTCACTAAATCAACAGAACTATTTCTAAAACCTATCAGGAACTATAGAACTATTACGGGTGCAAACAGAACTGTTGCTAAAATCTTCAATTTTTGTAGTTGAGGTGCCACGAGAAGTTAGCACCTCATATTTTCAGATGTCATTTTTTTCACTAAATCGACGGAATTATTTTTGAAACGTATCAGGAACTGTAAAACTATTGCGGGTGCAAACAGAACTGTTGACAAAATTTTCGGTTTCTGAAAATGCCAACTTCACAGAGACGGAACTATGATAGGCGAATGTGAGCTCCATAGTCTATGAACAGCAATAGTGCAACATTAATCTTGTTAATAAACATAACTGATTCCAAATCTAATCAAATAGAAAGATGGAACAAGATCGCAGAAGAGCAATAGCACTTACTATGCGAGAATTAAATTTTTTATCTGAAAGTTTTCAGTCATTTTTGACGCGCAGTTGTTATTTGACAATCATTTGAGTCGATGTGAGTGTTTTGTGAAAATGGAAAAAATCGAGTATCAAGCTGTCATTAAATATTTGTTTTTGAAAGGCATGCCTACGCAAATTAAAAACAAATTGGACGCTGTGTACGGGGACTCTGCACCATCATTTATCACCGTGAAATTTTGGGCTGAATTTAAACGTTCCATTTTCACAAAAATACTCACATTGACTCACTCAAACGATTGTCAAACAACTGCGCGTCAAAAATGGCTGAAAATTTGGTGAGTACCTTTCAAAACATGCGCAAACACATTCCCAAACTTTTGTTGACGAATGCTGAATCTTCATGTTGAAGTCGGAAATTTTTCAGACAACCCTCGTATATATATTTATATATTTTACAAAATATAGAAATATATTATAATATATATTATAATATATATATTTTTTTTAAGCGAAATAAAATGTAATATATTAAAAAATCATAAATTACAAGATTTTACTTATTTAAAAGCTCAAATTTTTGCTGGGGTCTCATGGATCCCAGGTAGAATTTAAAAGTTAAATATAGACTTCAAATTTTTATTTTATGCAGTAAGATTCAAGTATAAAAATGTTACAAAAATAAAATGTAATATAATTGTGTGTGTGTGTGTGTGTGTGTGTGCGCGTGCGCGCGTGTATGTAAATAATGCACTTTCTTATTAAATATATTTTAAACGTATAATATTTATATTCATTATTATTATTTCACATTTATTATTACTCAAATTATAAAATAAAAACGTACAATAAAAACACTATATTTTATAAATATTAAACCTAAATGCATATATATTATAACATTTGAACACTACAAAATACATGATATCATAAAATCTTTTCAAAAAATTACCTTTTTAAAAAAGAGTAAAAAAACACAACAGGTTTATGCGTTGCTTAGAGGAAATACTGCTATTCTGACCCAAATGGTAGTAGCTTTAATAATAACAACACAATTAAAAAATAAAACCGAGTGGTATATTTCAACCCAAGTATCATATCACAATATTGCATCATTTTACTGAATTTACAAATAATATCTAATAATATGTATGTATATCAGTTGTATAAAACATTTGATATCAAATAAATAGTGCTAAGTTTCATTACATTACATCATTACATTACATCTCGTCAGTTAAATTCCACACACAGTTCAAAAAGAAAACTATTGTACTAATTCCAAGTGCATGTGTATATATGTATTATATACTGAAATACATATATATTTCAATCGAATAAGAGATTTAATTACAAAGAATTAAAGAGATAACAATACAAAATAAAAAAATTTAAATTTAAAAAATTTTTATGTAAAAAAATTTAGCGCTGTTAGACCTAATAACGTAAACAAAACAATTTAGTGGAATAATAAATTTAATCTAAACATTACATGTCCTATTTTTGCTGTCACATTGTTCCTTAAATTTTTTTCATTATTTTCTTTATTAAATCAAAATTCCTCGTTTTTATTTCAAGGTCTAAGCGCCAAATTTTTTTCGAACTGCGTGTGGAATTTAACTGACGAGATAATGTAATGAAACTTGGCGCCACTTATTGATATCAAATCTTTAATACAAATGATATACATATTATTTAAGTTGAGTAATATTATATACGTATCACATAGGTTTTATTTTTTAAAAACAGTTGTACATACAAGATAATGGAATTATAACTTGGCGCCATTTAATTGATATCAAATCTTTTATACAAATAATATACATATATTATTAGARTTCATTATTAGATATTATTTGTAAATTTAATAAAGTGATGTAATACTGTGATGACACTTGGGTTGTATTATATACGTATCACTTGGGTTTTTCAAAAACAATTGTACACAGAACTTTCGAGATAATCGGATCATAACTTGGCGCCATGTATTTGATATCAAATGTTTTATATAACTGATGTACATATCATTAAAGTTCATTATTAGGACTTTCAAGATAATGGGATTATGACTTGGCACCATTTAATTGATAATCAAATCTTTTATAGAAATAATATACATACATATTATTAGAATTCATTATTAGATATTATTTGTAAATTCAGTAAAGCGACGCAATATTGTGATATGATACTTAGATTGAAATAATGAAAATGTATCACTTGGTTTTATTTTTTAATTGTTGTTATTAGAGCTACTACTATTTGGGTCAGAACAGCAATATTTCTTCTAAGCAACACGTAAACTTGTCGTATTTTTTTATCTTTTTTTAAAAAAGTAATTTTTTAAGAACATATAAATTCACACAAGAAATATTAACACTAAGAAGATCTAGCTTTGACCGTTTTAGCGCACCTTATTATTTGTGTTTTCACATACCCCTCGGTCATGATTCTATTCTTATTTTAAAAACAATTTTATTCTTAAATTAAACAAATATTTACAAATAAATGATCAACACTTTGAGTATTTAGTAAATTAAACTATTATCCGGTGTTTTCTTTATTTTTATTTTTAGTTTATCTCGATTTGATTAAGTCGCGTCTTACTTTAAAAATAAGAATAAGAAAGAATAAGAAAAATGAATTATCTAAAAGGATAGGTGAATATGATATTGTTATCCTTACTGAGACAAAATATAACAATGTGGAAAACTTGTATTTTTCAAGGTATAGAATGATATGCAATAGATTAAGCAGTAGATTATAGCAGAGGAGTAGCAATAGTTATGAGGAAGGACATAGAATTTGAAACAATCAAAAGATGAAGTAATGTAGGAAATAATATAGGAGTTTTATATTATCGGAATTAGATTAGTGAATACGAGAGCTCAACATAATAGCATTATACAGAAAACCAAATAAGATTCTGAACAAGAGACAATGAAAAAATATTAGGTTTCGACAACAAGAGGATGGAGACAATAATGGCTGGAGATTTTAATGCTCATAATATTATATGGAACTGTCAGAACACTGATGTAATGGAGATAATTTGTTTGAAATGGATAATGGCATGATCTGCTTAAATCAAGAAACAGAATCTAGAATGAAGAATATAGGACAAGTATTGATTTAATATTCAATATGCAAAAGATAGTAGACGAGATAGACGTAAAGCAGGGAGAAGATACATAGGGTTCGGATCACTATCCGATACATTTGACATTGGAAATAAAAATCCATAGATATAAGAAAAGAACAAATAAAATATCGACTAAGAAAATTACATAGAAAAATTACCTAGAAGTAGCCTCAGAAATATATGAAAAAAGAAAAGAAGCAATTAAGAACAGGAATGAAGAAAACAGGGATGGATTTAAAAACAAGATACCAAGAATTTATAGGAATATTAAAGGAAGCTATAAAGAAAATTACAGGAAAAAAAAAGAGAAAGAAAAGGAAAAAAGAAACAATAAAGACAAAGGATAACCCAAGAAGAAGTGATGAGATCAAGAGTGCGATGAAACAAACAGAGACAAAAAGTCCTCCAAGATTTAAAAAAAAAAAAAACATTACATAGTTTTATAAAGTATAAAAGAAGAAAAGCTATGACAATTAACCCTTAATAATTAACTGCCACGCTTCTCCAGAATCGCATAGTTGCCACACTGGGACATCTCAGACCCCAGCCACAAAAGCTTACTGCGAAGAAGCTATTGACTTTTTTGACTTGGAAAAATTCCTAGGTAGTCATCGTAGTGTGTTTTAACAATTTTCATTGGTTATTTTGTCCGAAATTAATATAGAGAGCGTAAAAAAATTCGAGAACGTGAAAAAACCGAAAACATGAGTTTTTACAAAAAAATTTATAAATTTTTTATTTTTGCATATTACGAGCCAAAAATTTAACGATACTCGTAAGTTGTTGTACTTTAACGAAAAAATCGTTTATCAGTCGACTTTCAAAAAAGATATTCATTTTGAGAAATGAAAGAATGAATTTCCGAGAAAAAATCATCCATTTTATCCCAGAAAACGTATTTTACTTCTAAAAAAAAAAAAAATATTTTTACATAAAAATTGAACATATACATATATTATAATATAACATAATATGATATAATAACAACATAACATAATAATATAACATAATAATATAATATGATGTAATAATATAATATAATGTAATATAATATAAAATAATAATATAATATAATACATAATACATATAATTTAACGTGTACATATACATAATATACATACACATATCATATACATATTTTATATTTTACTTTAGTGACTTTATAAGTTCTAAAAAAAATGTTTACCCAAAAAAGTATGATGTACTTACTTTTTTCTTTCGTTTTATGTAGAAAAATGAGGGAAAAATATTCATGAAAAATTCCACAAATCAACACTGCTGCCAAACTGGGGAGTAGCTGACGACACACAGCTGCACTAACACTTATGGGACTGCGTCCTTTTCTCCAGAAGGAAGAGGGAATCTTATACTAATAGTAAATGGCGCCACAAGTACTATTTTTTACACATTTTAAATTGGAGCTAATCTAGGTTGGGGTCTCAGTGATCCCAGTGTGGCAGTTAAGGGTTAAGATTATTAATGCTAAGAAAAGAGAAAGTTTTGATTAATTTTGCTCAACAATTAACAGATTCACAAGTTGATTATATGTTTGGAATATGATGAAAACATTTAAAAACGTCAGAAAAAATATTAATTCGAACAATTGGCACAAAAACAGAGAAGAGGAAATCAAAAAGGAAATTGATAAGTTAGTTCCTCCTAATGTGCCTGTAAAATTTTTGAAAGACACAAGGATAGGAACAGAGACAGCATTGGATAAGTAGTTTTAAAGAATTACAAGATTAACAAGGATTTTGAACTCAATTAGAAAAAATTCGGTCCTAAGAAAAGACGGAATAGAATATAAGATGATTAAGAAACTACCTGATAAAATGAAAAAAGTTCTATTTCAGTTATACGACGAAGAGTGGAGGTCGATTTCTTTACCCAAAGAGTGACAAAATTACCAGGTATTATTCATCGATAAATCAGGCAAGGAGAAGGTCCAATTGCACTGTCATCCTGTATAAGAAAAATAATAGAGAGAATGATGAACGAGAGGCTAATTTGATGAGCAGAGAAACACAACAAATTAACTAAAGACCAAAATAGCTTTAGGAGAGGCATATAAATCATGTGTTGATAATGTAACAAAAATTACGTCGGATGTCAAGATTAAAATATACCAGAACAGATACACATTAGCAACGTTTTTAGATGTTTCCTCGGGCTATGATATCTTATATAATATATTAAAGAGAGAAATTAGAGAAACTAGAATGCCCATTTAACATAAGGAGACTTATTAATAAATGGATATCATAGAAATATAGTTTGTGATCAATAATAATGAGACTTAATAGAATAGTACAAAAGAAACTCCCTCAAGGGACTTTTAAGTCTTATTCTGTATGCTTTATATACATGTGATGTTACAAATAATCTAGAGAAAGAAATTAAGTCTGTACAGTTTGCGGACGATATAGCGATATATATTGTCAATAGAGAAAGAAATAGTAAGAGGTTAAAATTAGAACAAGCTGTGAATATTATAAGTAAAAATTTAAAGAGAATAGGATTGGATCTTGAATCAAAGAAGACAGTTCTAGTTGAGTTTTCGATGGAGAAATACATAGAGTAGAACAATGAATAATATTATAGTATCGAATGAAAAAGAAGCTAAATTCTTAAGAATTTGATTAAATAACAAAGTTAATTTCCATAAACAAGTTCGAGAGATAAGGAAAAAAGTAAACAAAGTGAATTCATTAAAGACCTAATAAAAAATCAAAAAGAATAGAATTCAATATTTATGCTGTATAAGAGTTTGATAAGATTACGGAATATGATAATTTTGGATATTACCCTCCAGAGAAAGTTGTCAAAGAATTAAACTAGAAAGAGCACAATATTTAAGAATTAGAACAGCGTTAGGTTATAGAAATAGCACTTCAAATAATGTAATAATAGCAAAATCGAAAGTAAGATTTTATTAAAAGTTAGAGCAGGATTATTAGCAAGAAATTTTTAACCAAGAATTTGATTTATGGAGAAGCAAAATTAATAGAAAGCGTGGAAGAATTAGTTAGACAGGAAAACATGCTAGATATAGGTAACCTAATATAAATAAATATGCTAGATATAGGTAACCTAATATAAATAAAAGTATTTTAACAGAAGTGTGGACAGAAGACAAGAGTTAAGTGATTAAAAAGAAAAATAGGTGAAAGAAAGAAATATGAAATATTTGAGAATGAATATAAAGTTGTTACTCAGAAACTGGAGGTTGATCTATATTTAGGAGAATATAAGGAAAAAAGAATGCACGGTAATTTGATAAGAGAAAAATTCAAGAGAAATAGAAAACAACGCGATAATTATTTATATGGTCAGGTCAAAAAAGAAAAAAGGAATATCTACTAAAGCAAGTATTGTTATTAAAAAACAGAAATTAGCGTATAATATAAGCATATCAAAGTCAAAGTGTTGTTCGATATTCACAGCAGAAGCATTTGCGATTGAAGTAGCATTAGAAATTATGCATAATAAAAATAATGTAAACAAAGATATTGTTACATATTATTGAATTTAAAATCAGTATTACAGGCTTTACTTAACAATCAGTGAAATGTATACCAGAATAGACATATAACGGAAATTTAAAAAATCCATTAATCCAAGTAAATTGAAAAGAGAATTAGGTAAAAGAATAGTTTTTATTTGAATACCAACGCACTCAGATATTTAGGGTAATGAAATGACAGATAGGTTAGCTAAGGAGGCAACAGAAGAGGATACAAGTATAGAAGTGCCAGTAGGAGACTTTAGGAAAAAGTTTAAATTAAAAACATGGAATATAATTCAGGATACAATTAATAGAGAGGCACAATTTAAAGGGAAAATTTATTTTTAAAATTTTTATGACGGAAAGAAAAAGAAACCATGGTTTCAAAATTAATGCCAAAAGATATTCTGCAACACTTATAAATAAGATAAGAGAGAATCAGTATAATTTGAACAAATTGCTAGCAAAGAAGGAATACATAGCGCTAGATGCAATTGCGGCAAGGAATTGCGAAAAGGAGAGTATTGAACATGTATTGTGGCAATGTAGTAGACATGATGAGGAGAGGCTCAAGATGAATTATGAGTTGAAGATACGGTTGGGAAAGTTACTTTTTAAAAGTAACTCGTTACTCATTACTGAATTGAAAAAGTAACTCGTTATTGTTATAATTATTTTTTAAATAATGATTCGTTATTTTTTCCGTTACTTTTTTAATATGCTAAAAAAGATCAAATTAAACAAAAAAATTAAATATTTTTTTAATAATTTTTATTAAAATATTAATAAAAACAATGTGCAATTTTCTAACTTAAATTTGCAGGACTACAAAAAATTTAAAGAGAAAAATTTTTTAATGCTTATAAAGCAAGTAATAAATTTAATTTTTATGTGTTCATTCAAATTTATATCTTCCATTTTATGTTTAAAAATTTTAATAGCGTTGCGCCGCAGCGCTTTCTTCTGAGTCGTTCAGCTTTGGGAGCGACTGAGCGCGGGAAAACCGATACGAGCGCGGAGTGAAGATCGATGAAAAGAACGACGTTCCTTAGAAATGTTTTGTTGTGTTCAAAGTTCTGAATTGACAGTTTTTAAAAATAAAGTTCTCTGTTCTTTTTAAAAGACTTTGTGATTCCTTAAATCATTTGCGCGATTGACGGAAGTGAGAGCACTAAGAGAGAGCAGTAATACTTGTGATAGCGTACTGAAAACACGAGTTCGCTCGAGCGCGTCGCGGGCGCAGTATTCGAACGCGTCTCGGGCGTAACATTTTGGGGGCTCGTCCGGGATCCGAACGAACGAACGCGAGAGAAAGATCGGTGAGCCAAACCTCTGGTGAATATCCCCGCACGTAAGGGGATGAGTACCAATTCATCGAGGGACGCAGAGCGATTGCCGGGGGATGCAATCGAGCCGATAAGTACGGAGATTCTTCTGCGTGCGGAAGAACTCAGACAAATGCGCGAAGAGTGTGTACAGCAGCAGCGTCAGCAGGAGCAGTTTGAGATGGCGCTGCGATTTCGAGACGAGGAGCTCCAGTGATCGCAGGAACCGCCAGATAACTCCTTCCAATAGAATTCCCCGCGAAATGAAATTAAATGTTAATATGGGAAATAACGCAATCCTCCGAATTCTAGGGAGTTAGGGCTACAGATTGAAACCTGATATTTATGATGGAAGTGCTCCGCTGCAGGAATTCCTCGCGCAGTTCGAGTTAATTTCGCTCACGAATAAGTGGGATAATTTCTCGAAGTCCATCGCGTTGGCCTCGAGTTTGAGGGAGAAGACTCGTTCGGTTTTGGATG
The DNA here is from genome assembly GCA_037157785.1 of Cephalotes varians. Classification (NCBI taxonomy): domain Eukaryota; kingdom Metazoa; phylum Arthropoda; class Insecta; order Hymenoptera; family Formicidae; genus Cephalotes; species Cephalotes varians. The sequence goes on from JANQDE010000445.1 coordinate 23,123, forward strand.
GGGTGATAGAACTGGAGGATTCAAATTTTTCCGAGTTGAAATCGAAGTTAGAATTTCATTTTGGTAAGGAACATTTGGCGCGGGCTTATTATTCGCAGTTCACGAATTGCATGCAGAAAGATGGGTGAGACCCAGGACGATTCTTGATAGTTCTCAGAGTTCTATTGTAATTTTCGAGTAATTCTGAATGTATTCTAACGTTTTCCAAAGACACTATATTTGAGATTAGGACCGCCTTTGAAATAAACAAATACAAATATTATAGAAGGCTAAATGTCGGTCTTGCAGTATACATTGCGGCGGATCTTGGTGCCTAATTATAATTTGTGAATCTTTTTACATTTCCTGCTCATGCGAACTGCGCGCCGCAATTCGTCGGACTTGAAACA
>JANQDE010000445.1:24398-50165 GCA_037157785.1 Cephalotes varians
GTAGTTCTGAATGAATTCTAACGTTTTCCAAAGAGTTCTGATCATTTACACTATTTGTTTATTTTTGAATAATTTTTATTTCTCGAAAAATCCGCATTTGAGGACATATGGGTGAGACGCAGCACTCTTGACAGTTCTCAGAGTTCTATCGTAATTCTCGAGTAGTTCTAAATGTATTCTAACGTTTTCCAAATAGTTCTGATTATTTGTTTATGTTTTTATTCCTCGAGAAATTCGCATTTAAGGATATAATGTGAACTCTGAGAACTGTCGAGAATTGTGCAGCGTCTTACCCATATGTACCTTAATGCGGATTTCTCGAGAAATAAAAATTATTTAAACATAAATAAATAATGTAAATAATCAGAACTGTTTTCATAGGACAAAGTGAGACGCTGCGCGAATCTGGCGTCTCACTTTGTACTAAAACATTTTTTTGCTTTAATGGCCAGAACTATTTATTTAATCTATCAAGAACTGTAGAACTATTGAAAAAGAACTCAGAACTCTCAATAGTTAATGAGTTTCCATGAAATGATAAGCTAACTTCACACACACAGACGATATATTTTTGCAAGAAGTAAGATTTTGTCATTTTATTTCTTATATTTATTGTACACAGATTTGATTGTCTTATTTATTACAATAGTTTCTCTACGAGATTAACTTTTGTATTTTAATATAATAATAAATAAAAGAAAGACAATATTACTTATTGATGAAAATATGTATTCATATATAAATGAATTCTTAAAAAATCAATCAATTATCCCTTGCAGCATTGATTGTTGCAGAAAGTTTTCAGAAAATATTGTAATCTTTTACATATGTGCAACAGTTCATTTCTAAAAGGATTCTGCAAAATTTCGTGTAGATAGAGCATCTCTGTATGCGTGAGTGGTGACGGAAAATCGTTACTAAAAAATGTATCGTTGCCACACGGTGGTTGACGCACACAAGCGAAAGCCGATGACGTCACACGTCCGTGTGCGCTCGGTTCTCGACGAATAGAGGAGAACAGTTAAGCATGTTTGAGCCCGAACGCGCGCACGATTTTATGCACACATCTGTCTCCACTTACTGCCTCACACACAGAGACGCTCTGACTATCCGTGTGACGGCAGGTGCTCGATGCGAGCCTCGAGGTTGCCAATGTTTTCTCGGCGTGGATCTGAAGAGAAAAAACATCTTCGATTCTTCCGTTAAATTTTCAATATGTTACACTATATACCACTTCCACTAATTCACGATAAATTAACTTTTGCCAATGTCAATAATTTGCAAGAAATCATTGTTTAAAGTTTTCGTGTGTTCCATATTACATAGTTCGTAAGACAGAGTCGTAAGTAACAAGCGTGGTCGAGCAGAGTGAGGAGCTGTAGTTCTGAGCGTCACTCACTCCGTCACGCGTTCGAGCCCCGGGTATTCTTTCAACATTTTTTTGACAAATTTTTAAAAAATTTGAAATTCAGAATAAATTAAAATGTAATACAGAAATAAATATGTAACAGTCTGACTTTTCGCTCGGCATGCGAAAGTCCGGAGTCGGATCAAGCTCGTCGGACGCCAGGAGAAATAAAGAAACGTGGTTTTTGTATTTTAAGAGAAAGAAACAATAATGATTTATTAAAGCTTACTGCACATATTTACACGTGATGAGAAGAACAATTAGCGATTTATAGTTTAGCGATTTATATCGAACGGATAATTTAATGTGACTCGTCAAGACAATAGCGTTTGGACAGATACCGTGCTTTATATTTGCATTGTTTAGAAATGATTAGTGTGACGTTTTGGACTGTAGCGCGGCGTCCTGTGTGGACGTGCGAAGCAAGTTTCGTGTTCGAACGAATCGGCTATTTACGCGCTTGCGTGGGAGCGAACGGATCTATACGAAGCGACAAGTTTATTAGCTTACAAGGTAATTTATATACAATCTCTATTTACAAGTCGCATGTACGGCAGAGTGCGATTTACGCGCGTTGAACGGTTGATGCGGATTGCGGAACGCGAGCGCGGCGCTCAATCTTAGATCGCGGGACGGCCCAGTCGGGCCCCATTTGTTGCGACTGGCGCGCACGCGGAAACGTGACGTCACGCGCGGTGACGGCGTCGGTCGGTTGGCCGGGGGCCTGTGGCGGGCCGTGTAAGGCGCGGATTGGCTTGCGTGATTATTCGGGTGCGTATCGAGGTGCGCGGTTTTCGAAACGAGCGTGTAATCTCTCAGCGATGAATTGCGGCAGAGCCGAGAACGTCCAAGCTCTATGAAAGGAGGAAGGCCGAGAACGCCCGAGCCTTATGTTGAGCGAAGGCAGAGCCGAAAACGCTCGAGCTCTGTGAGAGAACAAAGGTCGAGAACGCCCGAGCCTTATGTTGACGGAGATAGAGCCGAGAACGCCCGAGCTCTTGACGGGAGCAGAGGCCGAGAACACCCGAACCTTCCGTAGACGGATTCGAAAGCCGAGAACGCTCGTGCTTTCGGGATATCGGAAATAAAGAGCCGAGATCAGGAGAGCTGTAGCCGAGAACACCCGTGCAGCTGGTCGGATCGGATCTGATCTTGATTGCTACGCGCCGGGTCGTTTTATACTTGTGGCTCGGCTACGGAGTGGTGGCCGCGGGAGGCGGCCTTCGTTGAAGCTACGGAGTGGTGGCCGCGTGGTGCGGGGCGCGCGGTGTGTGACGCGAACGCTAGGCGCGGAGCGCGCGACTTTGCGCTATTTACAAAATCTTAAAAGCTACACTTAAATATTATCTTTTACACAGAACGTTATATACACTTTATACAATTGTGACGTATCGTCACAAATATATTGTTATATCCGATCCTGTATGTTTCTTCGAATCGAACGCCGGAACATGAAGATCAGTTTTCCCGGGCGACGAGAGTCGCGTTTGTTTAACAGGAAGTCTGGATCGAGCTGTCGGTCGTGCAGCGTGCTCGGTCTCGCTCTGTAAATAATAATAAAGAGTCATTCTGTGTCATTTTAAACGAGGTGTTCCGTTTCATTTCCGGGAGCGTCGCGTTCGCGACTATTCGCGAGTGAGAGTGCGCGGGTTTCTCAAAGAACCCAAAGAGAATTCTCCTGCTCCTAGGCGTAACTTTTGGGGACTCGTCCAGGATGGATCGCACGCTGATGATAGCTATAAGAAAGCGGAGGCTGGCCGCTCTGGAGCAGACGGTATGCACGCCGAGCGCAGCAGACGCACAGGAAGCTCCTTCCTCCTCGCTTCAAGTGGTATTAAGTGCAGCAGTTGCGAGAGGAGCAGCGGCGCGCGCAGCAGGAATTTGTGGAAGCGTTGCGTCAGCACAATGCTGAAATTCAGCGGCTCCGACAGGCTTCAGGCGGACTCGTCGGACAACAAGTAAGTCCTTCCAATGACATTAATTCTTCCGGCGGTGTGCGTGATCGCATCGTGCATTCGTGTGCGGATGATGGTAACGCGGATGCGAATGCGCGTGAATGTGTCGAGCCATGTGATCTATTTCATGCGGAAGCTATTAGATTAAAGCCTGACACTTACGACGGAAGTGTTTCTTTGAATTCCTCATACAATTCGAATTAATTGTACGAGCGAACCGTTGGACGAACCGTTGGGAGAAGCAAAGACTGCGATTTTGGTATCGTGTTTGAGAGGAAAAGTGCGGTATTGGAGAATGTACAAGACTTAAAGAATTTGAGTTATGACGAGTTGAAGTTAAAGTCAGAGTTGCGTTTTGGGGAGACTCATTCATTACAAAATTATTACTCACAATTTACTAACCGGAGACAAAAATTTGGAGAAGATGTAGTTTCATTGGGTTCGGACTTAGAGAGACTGTCACAATTAGCATATCCGGAATGTTCTCAGATAATACGAGATAAAATCGCTTGCGCGCAATTTGTTTCCACACTGTCCGACCGGTCCGTGAGTAGAACTTTACAACTAGAAGGAATAATATTCTTACGAAAAGCGATTGAGGGCAAAGACAATTAAATTATTACAGGAGAATAGCTTTGAGCAAAGGAAAAAGAGTTAATGTTGAAGGCAGAGGCGAAAACAAAAAATAATAATAATTTTAATAGTAATTTTAATCGGGAAGCAAGAGATAATAATAAAGATTCGATAAATTTCGGAAATAATACTAAAGGAAAAGAAGGAAAGTTCAATAAAAATTCGGAAAAAGTAAAAATAACGAAAGGAAGAGAATTGAAAGTGGGAAGGAATGCTGGGAGTGCAGAAGAGAGAGTTATTTCCGGTGGGAATGTCCGGACAAGCAAAAAAACAAGGAATAGTCGAGCTTTGTGGGGTGAACTCGGTTGAAATTGAAAAATCTCCACAACATGTTTATTTTGTTAATTGTTCTTGTAATGTTATTGATGATATTTGTTATTGTGATGTTCTAATCAATCTTCTTTCAGGAGTAATAAAAAAAATTGAAAATAATTTAAAAGATTTTTGTTTGTTGGACAACTTGATAATAAAAATTGTATTTTTAAGATTGATACGGGCTTTGATATATAAATTGTTAGTAAAAGTCTAATTGCACCGAATAAAATAAAATTTAAATTAAGTAATTGCAATTTGAGATATCTTACGGGAGAGAAAGTTGTGGTAAAAGATAAAGTTTTTGTGGAGGTTCGACTTGGTAAATATATAGTAGAAATTCTGATATTAGTTGCAAATATTAATGATAATTGTATTCTTGGAGTAGATTTTCTTTAAAAAAATTCACTTGGAAAATATTTTTAAACCTATTTTCTCTAAACAAAAAGAAATTCAATGTGGTCGTTTAGAAAGTTTTCTCAACATTCCGACGAATCTTAAATATCTTTTTGAGGAAAGTTCAAAAAATTTAAATGAATCACAAAAACAAAAAAATTTCTGTTTTGTAAAAAATTTCTTAATGAATTTCATATATATTTTCGGAAGACATTATTGCTGGGAATTGTGGGATAGGGGAACATATAATTTAATTTGCAAGATTTTTCCCCTATTAAACAGGTGCTACGGCGAATTTTGATACATATGAAAGAGAAAGCTAACAAGATAATAAAGGATATGAGAGATCAAGTTGTGATAGAAAAATCTAAAAGTCCATGAATGTCACCAGCTGTATTGGTTAAGAAAAAGGATGGTACAATAAGGTTGTATTGATTTTCGAAAATTAAATGCTGTAACTAAAAAAGATTCTATTACCCCGAATTAACATCTCCGACTTTCAGGTAATGCTGGATTCTACTTTAGATTTAAAATATTGACAGATAAAAATCCGATCAGAAGACAAAGAAAAGACAGCTTTTTCTATTGGAAATGAATTATGGCAATTCAGAGTAATGCTTTTTGTGTAATGCTCCAGTTTGAGCGAGTAATGGAACAAGTTTTACGAGAATTTATTTCAAAAATTTGTTTAGTCTATCTTGTAATTATCTATAGTACAACTTTTGAGGAAATGATTCAGAATTTAAAAAGAGTATTATCACATTTGCGAGAAGTAAACTTGAAGGTTAACCCTAAGAAATATATTTTATTTAGTCAAAAACTAAAATATTTGGGACAATGTAATCTTATCTGAAGGGATTTCTACGGATGAGGATAAAATTGCTGCTGCTGTCAATAATTGACCAATTCCGCAAAATAAAAAGCATTTACGGAGCTTTTTAGCATTTATGGAACTGTGTTCTTATTACTGTAGATTTGTGAAAGGCTTTTCTATCTTAGTAAAACCGCTTTACACCCTCACAGAGAACCAAACAAAATTTGTTTGGAATGAACAATGTGAGGATACGTTTAATCGGTTGAAGCAGACTCTAACTTCTTCGCCTATTCTTTCCTTACCGAAAGAGAAAGGAGAGCTCGTTCTCGACACAGACGCCTCGAATTTCGGAATTGGAGCGGTCTTGTCGCAAGAACAGGATGGAGTTGAGAAAATCATCTCCTATTGTAGTCGTGTTCTAAATTGAGCTGAAAGAAATTATTGCGTAACGAGTTATTACCTATCGTCGAATCGATTAAGGCGTTTCATCACTATTTGTACGATCGGAAGTTTTTGGTACGTACCGATCATGCGTCATTGAAATGGCTTCTATTTTTTAAAGATGTGGAAGGACAATTGGCTCGTTGGATAGAGAAACTTCAACAATACAATTTCGAAGTAATATACCGGAAGGGCATGCTCCATGAGAATGCGGACGAGTTGTCCAGGCGACCATGAGCAAGTGTTCAATATTGATATTACGCTAGAGTTGAAACGAAGGAGGCGCTTAAACAAGAAGGGCTTATCGCACGAATGGTCCTGGCGGAAAACAATGATAGATTGGCGTCAAGATTAACTGGCAGCAAGATCCGGATATTTCAGTCTTTCTTCTAGGAAAGGAAGTTGGCGTACGGCCAACCTGACAAGAGATCCAAGGAGACGGCCGCGAATCCTATTGGGATTCGTTCCAAACTTAAAGAACACTGTCAATCAGTTGATTGTTCCCAAAACCCGAGTCAATCAAATATTGGAAAAAGTGCATGATTCCTCTTCCGGAGAACATTTTGGAATTAATAAAACTTTGGAGAAGATTTGGAAAAGATTCTATTGGGCATCCTGTAAGCAAGACGTAGAAGTGGTGCAGGTCTTGCAGAGTCTGCCTCGCAAGGGGAGGTCCAGGCAAAGAGAAGTCTCCTTTACAAATTTAAAATGTTTTCCATTCGAAAGAGTCCAAATGGATGTTCTCGGACCATTTCCACTAACAGTATCAGGAAATAAATATTTATTAGTCGTAGTTGACTATTTTACCAAACGGGTTGAAGCTTTTCCGCTGAAGAATGTTAGAACTTTCCTCAATCAAGTAGTGTCTAGGCATGGAATTCCTTTAAAAGTCCACACGAACCAAGGGAGAAATTTTGAATCAAGAGTTTTTCGCGAGTTGTCATATGCACTTGGAATAAAGAAGACCAGAGCTTCTGCTCTTCATCCGCAATCTGACGACCAAGTGGAACGGCAACATCAGACAATTTTGAATTATTTAGCCAAATTTATTTCTGAAAACCAGAGAGAGATTGGGATCATTGGATTCCCATGTGTTTATTAGCATATAGATCTTCCAAACATGAAACGACTGGAGTAACTCTAGCCGAACTTTATCTTGCACGGGATCTTAGGCTTCCAATGGATCTTCTACGAGAAAATCCTCCGGCTAAAAGGGAACCGGATGCAATAGATTGCATCAGTCGTGTTAGGAAGAAATTAGAAGATCTTCATGAAGTCGTTAGGAAACGAGTGAATATCAAATTTTCCCAAATCAAAAACTGATATGATCAGAAAGGGCCAGAAAGGTACAATTTAGTGTCGGACAAAAAATTTGGTTTTATAACCCTCGTAGGATAAGAGGGAGAGCCCCCGAGTTACAGAGTAGCTGGGAAGTCCATATTTTATTGTTGGAAAACTTAATAATGTAGTCTACTGCAATTGTAGGTCGAACCGAAGCAAAAATAAAATTGTTCGCGGATAGGTTAGCGCTCTTTGTAGAGAGAAAAATTAATTAAGATTTAAAAAAAAAGAGTTGACAGAGTAGGTATGGTTTAGAAAAGGAATCTATATCAATCAAAGGAATTGTATCATTCTTGAATATTTATTTAATATTAACCCTTTAAGGGGTACATTTTTTAAAAGAACCAATCACCAAGGTCAAAGTGGTTCCTAAGGTTTTAAGGGGTCGCTGATTACGATTCTGCAGTCAGAATTTCAAAATTCAAAATGGCGGATCCAAGTTGGCAACTATTATTTTCAATTATTAACAATTATTATTTTCAATTATTAACAATTATTATTTTCAATTATTAACAATTATTATTTTCAATTATTATTATTATTTTTAATCATTAACAAGGTTATTCGGTTATTGGGTTATTAGATTTTGGGGTTATTTAAAATTCAAAATTTTTTTTTGAAAAAACCAGCGTGTCAAAAAATTTGCAAAAAATATATATAATAGTACTAAGTATAGACAATATGTATAAAAATTTTCAGAGCTCTAGTTTTATCCGTTTACCGATAGCCGATTTTTTCCGGAAAAAATCGATTTTTTTCCAATTGATTGTTTATAACAATCAAAAAAACAAGTCAGTTGGCTTAATTTTTCGTAATAGTTGTATAATTTAGTTATCTAAGTCTAAAAAACGCCTTAGTATAGGTTAAAGGAGTGAAACATCGAAAAAATGAAAAGAAAATGAAAGTAAAATAGATGGTAAATATATTTATCTCCGCCCCTCAAAGGGTTGACATAATCTACGCTTAATTGTTTTAAAGTTGCAGAGTGCGGATTCAGGGGAGCCGAAAAGTGCACTGGCGTCGTCGTCGTGTCATCAACATTCATATAGATGCGGAAAGAGATCACCGAAGACTTCCTGATTCCGGCGTTCAAAGAAGATAAGGAAAAGAGCATAGTTTTTTCTTTTTCTTTTTTTAAGAAGATTACCTTGCCCGCGGTTTTTGATCTAGTTTTTTCCGCGAGACATTGGGCAAATGCCGAGGTAAGGACTTGGGACAAGGTACCTTGGAAAAGTTAATTTCCCTCCCCAAAAATTTCCCTGTCCAAAAAGAGAAGAAATAAATACGCAAGGCTCAAGAGAAAAATCAAGAGGATCCGCAATCCAACTCTTCTCAAAAAGGCCCCAGGACGATGTCTGGTAACCTATCGCTGCAGTGCAGGGTAGGACAGGAAATCATTTGGGAACTGCCAGAACTTTTTCTTTAAGTTTCGCTACGATTGTCGGAACGACAATTAGGAAGAGGAGGACAGTGTTATGCTCGACCCTGTATGTTTCTTTGAGTCGAACTCCGCAACATGAAGATCGATTTTCCCGAGCGACGAGAGTCGCGTTTGTTTAGCAGGAAATCTAGATCGGCCGTGCGGATAGACAAAAAAATATGATCTATATCAAAAAGAATTATGTAATTTGCAATATGCAATTACAGGTTTCTTCTGAAAAGCAACAATGTTTTCTTAACACCAATTGATTCGTCTCATTATTCTGCGCACAAAAGTTACCAGTTGCCAAAAATAGAATAGTTCACGAGATATTTTATACTTTATATCAAAATGTGCCAGACCATACTGTGAAATATCTTGTAAACTATTGATTTTTCGACAAGTCTAACTTAATAATTTTATTTGCAGAATAACTAGAGGAATCATATTACGAATTAAAGAAAATCATATTATTACATTAAAAAAAACGGTGGTAATTTCCATGTTATTGTAAAAGATCAATTTTTTTCGAAAAATATCCTCCTTCAGACTATACAACTTTCATTTGAAAAATTTTTGATAAAAACTATTTGCCTTTATCTCAAAAGGTACGGGTGGTCTAGGACTCTGTATATAATTTTTTAATTAAAATTCGGTAAATATGCGATAACTCGTATATGTATACGTGTATGTTAAAAATTAATATTGTGCTTGTAATTACTCTCATATAATGTTCTTTCCATTAAATGTTTTGATTTATTTAAAGTTTGCAATTTTTTTTATCAAGGGCACTTTTGACCCTTATGGCCTTTACATATTTATTTCTGTATTATATTTTAATTTATTCTGAATTTCAAATTTTTAAAAAATTTGAAAAAAATGTTGATAGAATATCCGGGCTCGAACGCGTGACGGAGTGAGTGACGCTCAGAACTACAGCTCCTCGCCTTGTCTGCTCAACCACGCTTGTTACTTACGACTCTGTCTTACGAACTATGTAATATGGAACACACGAAAACTTTAAACAATGATTTCTTGCAAATTATTGACATTGGCAAAAGTTAATTTATCGTGAATTAGTGGAAGTGGTATATAGTGTAACATATTGAAAATTCAACGGAAGGATCGAAGATGCTTTTTCCCTTCAGATCCACGCCAAGAAAACATTGGCAACTTGAGGCTCGCACCGAGCACGCGCCGTCACACGGATAGCCAGTACGTCTCTGTGTGTGAGGCAGTAAGTGGAGGCAGATGTAAAAATCGCGCGCGCGTTCGGGCTCGAACATGCTTCACTGCTCTCCTCTATTCGTCGGGAATCAAGCGCACACGGACATGACGTCATTGGCTTTCGCTTGTGTACGTCGACCATCGTGTGGCAACGATGCATTTTTAGCCGCAACGATTTTCCGCCACCGCTTACGCAGAGACGCTCTGACTATACGAAATTTTGCAGAATCCTTTTAGAAATGAACTGTTGCATATGATATGTAAAAGATTACAATCTTTTCTGAAAACTTTCTGCAACAATCAATACTGCAAGGGATAATTAATTGATTTTTAAGAATCCATTTACATATGAATATACATTTTCATCAATAAATAATACTGTCTTTCTTTTATTTATTATTATATTAAATTACAAAAGTTAATCTCATAAAGAAACAATTGTAATAAATAAGACAATCAAATCTATGTATTATAAATATAAGAAATAAAATGACAAAATCTTAATTTTTGCAAAAATATATTTCTATATATTATATCCATGTAAAAAGTAACATGCGCATGCGCGTGCGCGCGCGCACACACACACGCACACGCATACACACAGCACGTACGTATATATTGTACATTCAAAGATTAATTTAATATTATTTTCTTTATTTCTCTTTAGCTCGCTGGGAAAAACGAAGAGATATTTGGTTCATCTATCGCTGATATTGCGCTTTGTTACTTTATTAGACAATTTTTTTTTTCTTGTTATTTCTTTCTATTGCTCTATCGTGTATATTCTATCTGCAACAAAAGTTATAAATCGTAACTGACACAATAATAATCTTCAGTTTTTAACTTTTTATATGGATATAATATACAAAAATATATTCATGCAAAAAAAAATAATTTTTTTTTTCTTATACTTTTAATACACAGATTTGATTGTCTCTTATTTATTCCAATTGTTCCTTTACGAGATTAACTTTGATATTTTCATATAATAATAAATAAAAGAAAGACCATATTACTTATTAATGAACATGTACAGTGTGCTTTCGCAACTTACATATCAGTAAGTCGGATTGCCTATGGGCAAGGGCATGCTTTACTAATAATGCAGAATAAGATCAGATCGCGGGGAATGAGACAATAGAAACTGAATTTTACATTTTCTGGCATAATGTAAAATTCAATAATAAGATATAAGATATGTATTTAGTAATACAAACAATATCTGACGTAATCTAACATAACTGAAATTTAATAAATATTTTAAAATATGTAATTATATAAATACCTATAATTATAAAATAAGTATTTTTTCTTGCAATGTCTATATAATAAATATTTACTGTAACCAACATTTCTTTAACGCAATTTTGCACATAAAATAGTTTTTTTTGCTTCATCATAAGGGGAGTGATGAAAACGAGTTACAAATTCTGTTTTCAAAAATTTCTTTTCCGACAGAAATTGATACTATAGTAAGAAGGCACTCATGCAAATAAGTTTTGTTTCTTTTATAGAAAATGGATGGACTTAAAATTATCTATTTGTTTTCATAAAAGAAAATCTTTTACAGAGGTAGTGAAAAAAATCGTAGTCTGAATATCATTCGAAAATTTTTTAGCACAAAATGCAGTCACTGTGTTTACTTTTCTCTACTCAATATAAATAAGAATCATGTTCGTTAACTGCGTTTGAATAATTTTAGCATACGCTATATGTTATTTTTTCAACAAACAAAACTTATTTGCGTGAATGCCTTCTTACGAACTCTTTCTGCCGGAAAATAAATTTTTGAAAACAGAATTTGTAACTCATTTTCAGAGATCACTCCCCTTATGATCAAGCAAGAGAAACTATTTTATGTGCAGGATTGCGTTAAAAAAATGTTAGTTACAGCAAATATTTATTACATAGACATTTCAAGAAAAAAATATTTATTTTATAATTATAAATATTTATAATTATATATTTTCAAATATTTATTAAATTTTATTTATGTTAGATTAAATAAAATATTATTTGTATTATTAAATACACATTTTATATCCTATTATTGAATTTTACACTATACCAGAATGTAAAATTCAATTTCTCTTGCCGCATTTCCCGCGATCTAATCTTATTCTGCATTACCAGTAAAGTATGTCCTTAGCCATAAGCAGATAGGCAACCTGACTTACTGATGTAGGTTGCGGAAGCAACCTGTGCAAAAGATTTGATACCAATAAGAGGCGCCAAGTTTTATTCTCGATAATTTAAACCAAGTACATCTTTATTTCCCATTGAAGTTTTCTTATTTTAAGTAATTCTTTTTTAAAAATATAAAATTATATAAAATTGCATTAACTAACTCAACTCAAATAATATGTATCCAAGTCAAGTGATAGCTTTCATTCACCCTTAATATACAGGGTCATTGAAAAGTATCGGACCCCCCTAATATCTTTAATTAGAATGCATTTTGGAGAAAATGTCCAATAGCAAAGTTGTATGGTTTCAAGCGAGGAGTAAGATGATGACCTTGACTTCGATCTTAACCATATCCTTTAAGGTCATTTCAAGGTCAACCTTATTTTTTTAAATGGAACCCCCTACATTTTATTGCATATTTTTATAGCTTATCTCGAGAGCTTTCCAAAACACTATAATAAAACATTTTTTCATTAAGTACTTTTTGAGTTATAAAGGTTTGAAGTTAACAATTTTTTGACACAAAATGTAAAATATCTTGTAAAATATTATTTAGTTTTCAGTAATCATAACCTAGATACTTTTGTGCGCGGAATAATGAGACCAAAAAAGTATTAAGGTTATGATTACTGAAAACTAAATAATATTTTACAAGATATTTTACATTTTGTGTAAAAAAATTGTTAACTTCAAACCTTTATAACTCAAAAAGTACTTAATGAAAAAATATTTTATTATAGTATTTTGGAAAGCTCTCGAGATAAGCTATAAAAATATGCAATAAAATATAGGGGGTTCCATTTAAAAAAATAAGGTTGACCTTGAAATGACCTTAAAGGACATGGTCAAGATCGAAGTCAAGGTCATCATCTTATTCCTCGCTTGAAACCATACAACTTTGCTATTGGACATTTTCTCCAAAATATATTCTAACTGAAGATATTAGGGAGGTCCGATACTTTTCGATGACCCTGTATGATATTCCGGAATATGTTTCTATAAATCATTTTTAAACATATATATTTCAATCGAATGAAATATTTAATTACAAAAAATTAAAGAGGTAACAATACTAAATAAAAAAATTATTTTAAATTAAAAAAATTCTTATGTAAAAAAACTTGGCGCCCAAGCAATTAACCTTGACTTACGAGACACTCTATATATAATTTTAGTTTTTATTTTTATACAGAAATTATAAATGTTAAAACAAATGTTACAATATTTCCAATTTTCAAAAGAATCCCCTTTTCGCTATATTAGAAACTATAGTGATCCTTAAATAAGAATAGATATAAAAAACTTCTATTTAATTTAAAAATAGTCAGAAGCATTTAACAAATTAATTTATGCAAAACAGAAGTTCTTAAATTTAAAGATAGATCAAAAATATTGATAAAAAAACTTTACTAGATAAGTTTTTTTATAAATTTCTAAAATGTTCGTATGCTCCACATGAGTAAGAAAGAATTAATTGTTATGTTATTAATAACATTGTTGGATTTTAAATGTTAAAAATATCACATATGTTAAAAAATAAAAACAAATTATGGTTTTCTTGAAAAAAAAAAAAAAATTCGATATTAGGGATTCATATTTCTATTAATAAATCAATTAATAATTAATAATTAAATTAATTGTTAATATTATGATTAACAATATCAAAATATACAACACATGTATATTTTATAATATATTTATATAATAATATTTATATAATAATTATATATAATAATTATAATATACGTATATAATATCTTATGCATGTAATTATAGTGTATGCATGTGTTATATGCTCGTGTGTGATGTATGTAATACTTCTGAAACCTTTCAAACAAGCTACCACTTGATTGCTTATGCTATTTAAGATTTTTGACCTATGTCTTACCTCCACGCTCCCAGTGGGGGATTGTTGCCCTTTATGTCAAAAGTTCTTCAAATTTCATTCAATTATCTTTGCCTGTTCAAAAGTTATTTAGGGATCCCGGCACTTTCCGAACATCCTATGAATTTAAATTTTATCTACATTATTTCTTACTTAATAATAACTTTATATTAATCTTAATATTAACTATTATATATTAATAATTGTGTGACTAAGTGTGTGTATGATAACAGGATATGAATACAAGATATATCAAAAGTCGGGAAACAATCAAATATCTCAAAAGCAAAAAGAAAAATATTTCAGACAAAACTTGTAGGCTTTAAGAAAATCTATTCACTCATATGTTTAACTTTGCGTGGCGTTGTCAAGATCACTGTGAATTTTTTAAATAGAATGTCCTATTTTTTATTACATATTCTTGTAGCTTATCTCGAGGGCTCTTCAAAACACTATAATAAAATATTTTTTCATTATTTTTCTAGTTATAAGGCTTAAAAGTTACAGCATCGCCAGCATTAGCATTTCCCAAGATGTACCACGCGGAGGTTGCCCGGTCGGATTTACACCTTTTGTATGTGCGTGCGCGCGCGCGCGCGCGCGTGTGTGTGTGTGTGAAGTGTGTTTATTTCATAAATTGTTCAAATTGACTTTCTCCTGCTTGACAATATTTTACTTGATAATGTGTCGCAAAGGCTTCATCGCGTACACAGTTTAGGGAACCTGATGATTTGTAACAGTGTATTTAGGCCACCAAATTTTGCTTGAAAAACAGTTGAACTTTTTATGGAGGTATCTTAAAAACAGTGTATATAATAATACATCAAGTCGATCTTATCTCAGCAGATATAAGACGAAACGTTCTGAGTAATTTTTATCTACTTACTTTACATTATCAAGCAACAGAAGGAAGTTAAATTGACACTTTATCAAATAAACCACACACACACACACACACACACACACACACACACGCGCGCACACGCACAGGCACACGCACACGCACACGCACATACGCACGCACGCGCACGTACGCGCACGCACGCACACGAACGCACACGCATGCACACGCACGCACACGCACATACGCGCGCGCGCGCGCACACACCTACCCAATGTGAGGCCCACACACAAAGAAATACACCTTGGTAATGCTAATGCCGGAGAGGGAGGGTACTTTGACATTCAAACCTCATAACTTGAAAAGTATTTCATGAAAAATAATTTTATGATAGTGTTTTGGAAAACTCTCGACACCAACTATTAAATTCTGGAATAAAAAAATGTGTTCCATTTGAAAAAATCGATTTGACCTTGACTTGAGTTGGCAGCGCCATCCTAGATCAAACGGATGTAATCAGTGAATAGATCTTTTTAAACCTTACAAGTTTTGTCTGAAACATTTTTTTCAAAAATGCTTTGCTTTCGAGATATTCAACCATTTTCAAACTTGATACTGTATATAATAATATATTATTTATATATATATATATATACATATATCATGTATCTGTATAGTATAATAATACATGTATTATGAATGTACACACATGTACATTTTCTTAAAAAATTATAATAAAAGAAGGATATAACTTTTATGAAAACTTTTTTTATTACTTCTGTGGAATTATTTCATTTTTACAGAAAACGAAATTATCATCAAAATTATCATCGTAATAACATTACATTCAAGAAAAATTTGCTGTATTAAAATAAACTTAATAGAATTCTTATTTATCGTTTTGAAATCACTGTCAGTTACAAATCAATAATTTAAAAATTAATTAAAAATGATATCAACTATGAAAAGTTACAATATGCACGCATGTGTGTCTCAAAACTCATGACTCAAAAGTTACTATAGTAAGTTTTCGAAAAAGTAAGTAAAAATGTGATTTGTAAATTTTTATTTTAAGCAATTTGAATATAAGGATTTAGCTGCTAGCTTAATTACAGATGTTTAAACTCATCTGTTCATAAGTCGCGTAAACAATAGTATTAATGAGGGCGCACTTCAACATTTACTGATTACAAAAGATTGTACATGTTCTCCAAACATTATCGCGTGCGCGATGTTATATTAATCACAAAATTATGATATTAATAATGTTAAATAAAAAATTTTTAAATCATTAAATTTTTATCGCTGTATTAAAAATTTTTAAAAAACGGATTATTACAATTCATATTAATATATACAATAATAATATTAAAGAATATGAATGTAATTTAATAATAATATTATTGTACAGACTTGATTAGTTTTAAGTCGCATATGCGCGCGAGCAATAGTTTTTTATAATTTTCTTTCTATTGCTTTTTTATAAGTGGTTGAGAAAAATGATTTCACAAAAGTTGCTCCTTTGCGAATTAGTAATCTGACCGAACTTTGCGACTTGTGGCGAAAAACTCAGCATTAATAAGACTCAAGACAGCAATTCGCAAACATAGTTGATACTCTCGTGTGCTGAAGATTCGTCTTCTTTATGTTTTGTCGTTGTTAAGGTGCGAACTATGCGATAAGTGAGCGAACGAAGTGCAAGGCCGTATAAATCGAATGAATTAATTTACTAAACGATAATATTCGTTATTTCGGCGAATTTTACGAATACTGTCTAAATTGTTTATTTTATTGAGTTTTGACTTTTGCAATATTTATTTTCTTTAAAGGGGAAGCCTGATGTAAAAAGCCGTTTCAAAAAATTGAAATTTTTTGCTTTAATCAGTAATAATCCTTGTAAAAAATATATTCCCGAAGTTACAAAAAATATTAAGTTTTAAGGAGCTTACAATCCATTTTTTGCGCGCGCCGAGATCCTTTGCTCGACGATTTATCAAAAAAAGATCTACTACAAAAGTGTTTAGGTGAACATGCATACGAGAGCTTCAACTCCGTCGGCGTCTAGCTCCAAAACATCTCAATTCCGATTTCGGTAGTGCAATTGCATGAATTGCTAATTATTATTGTAAAATTGTTTATAAAGATCGAGCACGTTTATAAGAAAATTATAAAAACAACTCGGCGAACATCTTGGTCGCTTCGTCAGCAATGCGAAGTGTCAACAAAGAAAAAGTAAGGATGGATGGCTGCGGCGGTCTCACTGCACACGGAACAGCGATCAAAGGAGCACGATAAGGACCGAATAATTGACTGTGTATTGCCCGTTGACAATTGCGATGAGAAGGTACAACGGTACATTGTCTAAGCATCATTTAATATGCGTAACGTTTAGTTGTTTATGATAATGTAAAATTTTATTTGAAAGTGCGGCGTAATTATTTTTAATATCGTTACTAGGAGGATAACCCGATAGGAATCGAAAACGTGATTCTGATGTTAATATGTTAACATATTTTGTAAACATATTTAATATGTAAAAAAAATCGTGAATCAAAAGATTTTTCTTACTTAAAAGTGCGCTCAAATTTTTGCTAGAGTCTCATGGACCTCAGATAGGGTTTAAGGATTAAAGCTAAACGCTGAACGATAAAGTTGAACCTCTCATTGGAATTTGGATATGCATACCTAAACTTTCTAAGATAACAGATCTTTCCTTGAAAGATCTTCGCCGAGAATCTTGGCACGCGCGTTTGTATATTTGCGCGCAAGAAATGGATTATAAGCTCCTTAAAATTTTGTATTTTTGTAACTTTAAGAATATATTTTTTACACGGATTATTATTGATTAAAGCAAATAAATTTCGATTTTTTGAAACGGTTACTGAGATCCCCCTTTAAATAAAATAATTATTTCATAAAACACAATTATAAATAAAATAAACAATCTAATATTCGTAAAATTCACCAAAATTATGAATACTTATCATTCATAGTAAGTTAATTTATTCGAAAACTTGCACTCTGAGAGATCCTAAAGTGAAGCAAATTACCGACATTTTTTTCATTTTAAGTAATTTTTTAATTGGCTTTACAAAATTACAAAATTCTTGTATACAATTAAAGTACGCACAAGAATGAAGGGGGCAATGGTCGACTTTATACAAAAACGAAAAAAATTATAAATATCGCTTATTTTTGGCAGATAGAACTGTCATTTGATCACAATATTTGCTTAATACAAGAATTTTACAATATATATATATATATATATATATATATATAAATGTGATAGATCTCCCCCGGGACAACATGTATGATCAATATCGCGTAATTAGAATTAAGATTAAAAGTCTTTAAAAAAAATCTTTTATTAAAATTTTATAAATATAAATACAGATGTAGATTGGAGAAAATACGCACATTTAATTAAGACAAAACGATAATATAAGAAATTAAAAATATTATTATTATCGACATTTGTAGTTTGGAATTAAAAAATCTGTATTATCGACATCGGAGTTCGGCTTTTGTCTTAGGATCCTTAATATTAATGTTATTATACTGATGTAAATTGTAATTATCCGAATATTTCTTTGAAATCTACAATATTAAAAATTTAATGGTTTAAAGATTATTGTAACGTTCTTCTTACTTGTAACGTTTATTTACTAATATGTTTAATTTTTCAACAATAATAATCAATGATTGATCTATAAAATTATCATATCTGGAAAAATCAATTATCGATCGAAGCGGATCTTGGTGCTTAATATTTATGTGAATTTTTTATGATTTCCAAGCTCATGCAAATTGTTTCCAACAATTCGTCAGTCTTAGGCCTTGCGTATAATGGACGAAATATTAGGAACTGAAATAAATATTAAATTTCTGAAATCAAAATTAAGACTACACTTTAGATAAATAATAGATTTGATAAATAGATACTGTGTCTGTGTGACATATATATTTTATATTTTATTTGTATCCATTGTGCATTACGTTCAATCTCTAGTTCTAATTTTGATCTCCAAAATTTAATATTTATTCCTTATTTCGAATATTTTGTCCGAATATTGTGCTTAAAACACAATTCTTCGTGCAACAAATAAACAAATAAACTTGTGATCAATGACATGCGCACAATAATGTTTGGAGAACACGCACAATCTTTTGCCCACCGTCAATGCTGAAATGCGCGCTTACTAATACTACTAATACCGCCGCGCAATAGGTGATTGTCTAAACATAGTCAATAATTGGCCAGCTTTAAACTTTTATATCTCAAAAACTACTGCTTAAAATAAAAGTTTACAAATAACATTTTTACTTAATTTTTTGAGAACTTACTTATCATATTTAAATTGTGAAGTTTGAAACACCTTATATATAAATACACATATTTCTCGTATATACAGGATGTGCGGAAAATGCCGGGACCCCTAAATAACTTTTGAACGGCAAAGATAATTGAATAAAATTTGGAAGGCATTTATGGTATCAAAAGGACTCTTTTGACATAAGGGGTAACACTCCCCCACGCCCGGGGGTGCAGGGGTAAAGCACAGCTCAAGAATCTTAAATGGCATAAGAGGTCAAGTAATAACTTGTTTGAAAGATCTCGGAAAGACCTATCCAATGATAGCTTATGCGACCCGTCCCTCAAGAATACAAGGATGAGGAAGAGTTTAAAAATCTGGGGGGGGGGGTGAGAGATTGTTGCCTCTAATATCAAAAAATAGTCCTTTTAATGCTTTCCAAATTTCATTCAATTATTTCTGCCCTTTCAAAAGTTATTTAAAGGTCCCGGCACTTTTCGAACACCCTGTAGAGTAAGTCATGCAATTAAAGAAGATATTGTATGCCAAATGTTTCCATTAGAATATATTGTTTTTATTATTTGTTTTTATATTTAATTAAAGTTTTTACATAGTTAAATAAAAATTGTAATTATATGATATTTTTTAAATGATATATTTGTTCTTGATATAAAGTATTAAATTGATGCAAAAGTTCTTGCCGACGCAGACAGTTGTTCATACACATGCGTTAATATGATTTTATAAGCAGATGATTTTCGTAAGTTGGTGTCTGTGCATTAACATTTATGCATAACAAGCCATAGATATCAACATAATCTTACATTTAGTAATTGAAAATAGAGCCAGATAAAGAGCATATTCGCCACTGATTTTTATTTTACCAAAAGAAAAGTACTGCTGACGCACACAAAATTATTTGTGAAATGTATGATGAAAATGTTATAGCTATTAAATCATGTGCGAATTAGTTTAAATGATTTAAAAACGGTGATTTTAATATCAGTGACAAAGAATGCTTTCTGCAGTTGTGGAAGAAAATGAATTGCGGAAAAAGGGAAGAAAAGGGAAAAAATCGTGGAAAACAATGGAAAATAATTCAATTAATTTGTATCAATTATTGTAATGAAAAAAATTGTAAAAAAAAACTTTTGCAACTAATACAAATGTGTGTGTGCGTGCGCGCGCGCGCGCGCGCGCGTGTGTGTGTGTGTGTGTGTGTGTGTGTGTGTGTAAATATATAAGTGTCGATGAACGAATCAAACGCAATGTTTTTCTGTAATTAGCTCTTCTGCTTTAATGGTTTAAATTTGTGAAATATAGAAAAATGAAGTTCGTTATAAAAATGAATTTTATATTTTGTGATAAAACTCATTTTTATTAAAAATTATTGATTTACTTAAACTTAAAATATTTTATAAATAATTTGTAAATATTCTCCTCAAAATGTAAATATTCTGTATTTTTTGGCACATATTTCAAAAATCCAGCAATAATCACATATCGAAAACCAAAACAGTCGAAAAATCTGATTGTTTACTCGAACTTATTTACTCCAAAGAGTTTTTTTTCACAAAAATTCCAATTTTCAGAATTTAAAAATCTCGAAAATATACGCAAATGTAAATTTTTTTGCTTGGATCAATGTGACCTATGTAAATATCAGATAAGGATTAAAGAGCTTTATCCAATATAAAAATAATTATTACAAATTATCAATATAAAATGCATAACAGTAATAGTAACAGTAATAGTGTAACAAAAAAAAGCCTTAAACATAAAAATACATGTCAATACATAAAACAAAAGTGTATGCAATGTAACGAATTAACTGTTTAAAAATAGATACAAAAACAATCTAATTAATACTATTAAAAAATTTCACTCCTAACACTTTCAAAAATATTATAGTATAAAACTTAAAAAATAAAGCGTGAAATAAAAATTTGGCATACTTTTATATAATATGTGTTGTTTGCTTACTTTACATAATAATTCATAAATTTTTTGTTTATTTTTAAATATTAATAAAACATTATTATTCTCTATTATCTTTTATAAGAACTTTCATATATATTTTTATAAATATTGAATATAATAACAATTTTTCTTTTAATTTTATATGAGTATAGAATGCTGTTTTAATCCAGACACAAGTTCGTTTATTTCATGCTTAATTTTTTGTTTACAAGTTCGTTTTGTACTGTAATATTTTCAAGAGTGTTTTTTTTTTTTAATTAAATTTGTCAATAATACTTGGAAATAGATTGATTCTATATCTATTCTCTAAAATTTTTATCTATTATATATTAACATTATGCACACTTTGAATGCGTTTTATTCACAGGGTGAATTCTAATAAATGGACCAATGTTTTACCATAAGAGATGAGTTATCGACTGCAACTGTAATCAATTAAACGTTCCATAGATGACAGCTGCTTAGATCGACCGTACGTACTGAATGCCCGAGTGTGATGTACAATTCTAAAATATGAATTAAATGGCATATCATTTTATAGAAGCTATGCATGCTTAATTAATATATTTAATTCTTTTCTTAAACTGTGTTTAAGAAAAGAGTTAAATATATTAATTAAGTTTTTGGGCGTTTTTATTTTTATACAATTCCTTACGCATTCTTTTCAAATGAAAAACGAAATTCTTTTTACGCGATTTCTTATTAAGCAGAATATATCGCATAAAAAGAAAATTAGATGTAAAATGCTATTTTATAGAATACTATAAATGCTGTAGAGTTCAAAAAATACTATTTTTATAAATAATACTTTATAAATATAATTCCTAGAACAATCGCGTTATTGTATTTTTCTATAAAAAGCGGTATTCTACTGAATTTTTGACATATAAAAACAAAATTATAAATAACGTGGACTTCCACATCACCCTTGCGGTTTCACTTTTGATGGGTTAAATTTTTTTTTAAGTGGACCTTCGTCTGGAGCCATATTCTATCACATTTTCTGACTTATTTTTTCGAAATATGAGACTCAACAGACATATTGAGATCATATTACGTAAGAGCAGACACAGATAAAAAATTACATCAACATGTTTTGAAAATATGATAAGTTGTGGACATATTGCGCACGGTCACACATTGATGTAATTTTTTATTTGCGTCTGCTCTTACGTAATATGACTTCAATATGTCTGTTGAGCCTTACATTTCGAAAAAATAGGTCAGAAAATGTGGTAGAATACAGCTCCTAACGAAAGTCCACTTTAAAAAAAATCTAATGCGCCAAAAGTGGAATCTCAAGGATGGTATGAAAGTCCACGTTATTTATAATTTTTATTGTTTTTATATGTCAAAAATTCAGAACAATACCACTTCTTATAAAAAAGTACAATAACGATTGTTCTATAAGAATTATATTTATAAACTATTATTAAAATAGTATTTTTTTGCACTCTACAGCATTTTTAGTATTATAGTATTATATAAGAATAGCATTTTCCATCTAATTTTTTTTTTATGCGATAGATATGTTTTGCATAATAAGAAATCGCGTAAAAAGAATTTCATTTTTTATTTGAAAAGAATACGTAAGGAAAGTTGTATAAAAATAAAAACGCCCAAAAATAAACTGCGTTTAAGAAAAGAGTTAAATATATTAATTAAGCATGCATAGATTCTATAAAATGATATATGCCATTTTAATTCATACTTTAAAACTTGATTGTACATCACACTCGAGCATTCAATACGCACGGTCGACCCAAGCAGCTGTCATCTATGGAACGTTTAGTTGATTACAGTTGCAGTCGATAACTCGTCTCTTATGGTAAAACGTTGGTTCATTTATTAAAATTCACGCTGTATACTTGGTGTACATTTTTTACTTTTGTCTTATAGAATTTTATTCTTTTTTTTTGTAGAAATTATTTATTGAACCTCAATTTAAAAAAAGTTTATCATTTGTGTGATATTATTCACCCTAAATAATATGTATGTCATCTGTATAAAAGATTTGAAATCAATAAGTAACGTAAAGCTTTATCATTTGTAACTAAATTAAGAATATAAAATCCAAGTATATAACCTTTTTAAAAAAAAGATTTAAAAAAGCGCTAAGTGTACGCGCTCGTTGAATACGTATTTTTGTATCACTTTGTATAATAATTAGTGCCAAGTTATAATTTCTTAAAATTGCTTTACCCTATTCAATTTAAGTAATATGTACTGAATTCAAATAATCTAATAATAAACCCTAATAACATSTATATCATTTATACAATATATAAAAGATTTGATATTTTAYTCTAAYCGAAGTGATAACCCAAATATGTGTATCATTTGTACAAAAGATATGAAATCAATAAAAAGCGCCAAGTTACATCTCATTAYCTCGACAGTTAAATTCCATACTCAATTCAAAGAAAAAACTATTGTACCAAACCCAAGTGATATTATCCTTAATTAAAAAAAAAAAATTTAATCTATATCAGTTGTGTGATATTACTCAGCCCAAATAATAGGTATATCATTTTTATAATAAAAGATTTGAAATCAATAAATGCTAAGTTTTATACCATTATCTTGACAGCTAATTGCTATAAAAAAATAAAACCCAAGTGGTACGTAAAAATTTAGAGATAGTATGTTTGTATTTAAAGATCTTTCTATTCCAACCCAATTGCTCGTAGCTTTAATTTAAAACAAAAATAATGAGATTATTCTTAATAAATAAAAATAAACTACTATCAAGTGGTAGCGTATTTATTTTTTTAAATGAAACGCATGTGGTAGTATCTTTAACTTTTTACAACAAAACACAAGTGATACTACCATTCCAAAGTCTTCCTATTCCAACTCAAGTAGTAYGTGTCTAATTAAAAAAAATAAATGTAGTATAACTTTAACCAATTCAAATGTTATATAGTAAATATTGGAATTAAAAAGAATTAAAGAGGAAATACCACAAAATGAGAAACTTTTATTGGAATAAAAAAATTTTTAATAATGTAAAAAACTTGGCGCTGCTAGACCTCAAAATATAATAAGATGATAAGATTTGTACCGAATGAGAGAAGCAATGGAAAGAATTTAAAGATGTGAACATAACAATAAAGTATGTGCATATGAGCGAGTAAATTGATTAGGCGCGGCTTAAAATCAAGTATAGAATTAAATATTGAATAAGATGATATTTATATCTTAAYCTTAATTATAAYAATTGTAATTTTAACTAGACCTTAAAATATAATAAGGTAGTAAAATTTATACCGAATAAGAAAAACAATGGGAATAATTTAAAGAAGTGTGAACATAACAATAAAGTATGTGTGAGCGAGTAAATTAATTAGGTATAAATATATTTAAATAAAGTATAGAATTACAAATTGAATAAGATAATATATTATATCTTTATAAATAATATATATATATATATATAGATAATATTTATATATTTATATCTTATATTTAATTATAAAAATTGTAATTTTAATAATAATGTTAATTAAGAAGTAAACTTTGTTCATTTTTTTTGTGTAACATTTACTTATTATATTTCATTTAAAAAAATAAATACGCTACCACTTGGTAGTAGTTTATTTTTATTTATTAAGAATAATCTCATTATTTTTATTTTCAATTAAAGCTACGAGCAATTGGGTTGGAATAGAAAGAGCCTTAAATACAAACATACTATCTCTAAATTTTTACATACCGCTTGGGTTTTATTTTTTTATAGCAATTAGCTGTCAAGATAATGATATAAAACTTAGCTTAACTTTTATTGATTTCAAATCTTTTATAAAAATGATATACCTATTATTTAGGCTGAGTAATATCACACAACTGATACAGATTAGATTTTTTTTTTTAATTAAGGATAATGTCACTTGGGTTTGGTACAATAGTTTCTTCTTTGAATTAAGTATGGAATTTAACTGTCGAGATAATGAGATGTAACTTGGCGCTTTTTATTGATTTCACATCTTTTGTACAAATGACACACATATTTGGGTTATCACTTCGGTTAGAATAAAATATCAAATCTTTTATATATTGTATAAATGATATACATGTTATTAGGGTTTATTATTAGATTATTTGAATTCAGTACATATTACTTAAATTGAATAGGGTAAAGCAATTTTAAGAAATTATAACTTGGCACTAATTATTTATACAAAGTGATACAAAAATACGTATTCAACGAACGCGTACACTTAGCGCTTTTTTTAACCTTCTTTTTAAAAAGGTTATATACTTGGATTTTATATTTTTAATTTAGTTACAAATGATAAAACTTGACGTCAYTTATTGATTTCAAATCTTTTATACAGATGACATACATATTATTTGGGGTGAATAATATCACACAAATGATAAATTAAACTTTTTTTAAATTGAGGTTCAATAAAACTTGACGTCACTTATTGATTTTAAATCTTTTATACAGATGATATACATATTATTTGGGCTGAGTAATATCAAATGATTGATTAATATATATATATATATATATATATATATATATATATACATAATTTATTTTCTTATCTTTTTTATTATAATATTTATTAGTATAAAATGCTAGGTGAAAGGTAGAATTATACA
>JANQDE010000445.1:55625-71550 GCA_037157785.1 Cephalotes varians
GTGCGTGTGCGTGTGCGTGTGCGTGTGCGTGTGCGTGTGCGCGCGCGCGCGCGCGCGTGTGTGTGTGTGTGTGTGTGTGTGTGTGTGTGTGATGTGTGTGTAAATAAATAGATTAATACTAATTTATTCATTGATATCATTCATTGATATATAATAAAAACTTTAAATATAATTAATATATAAATATAAATATATTAATTAATATATTGCAATGCTTCAAAAAAAATATATAAGAATTTTTGCATTTTAAGTAAAGAATTATTTTTTTAAAGTTCTTGGAAAAGATTTTTCTTTAAGCTGCAATAAAAATAATATATATATATATATATATATATATATGTTTAAAATATATACATTAATACTAATTAATATTAATTATTAGACTAGATTATAAAATATTTTTTCAGGAATAAATTTAGGAAACTTTGAAGAATAATAAATTAAATTTAAAATTTTATGTTACAAAATTTAGAAATATCAAGTAAAATATTTATATTAATTAAATAAAGAACAAAGATATTCGAAATCTGAGTAAAATAAAATTCTTAAATTATTTATATGTAAATATTTTCAGTCATTGTAAAAGATAATAAAATTGTATACTCTTTAAATATGTGATTTGACTGATAAGAAAATGAACCCTACAATGTGACATTACCATATGTCAAGAGAACATCTCTTCTTGCTATAATATTCTTTCATTTTTTATTATAAATACAACAAATGTCCAAAATTTATATAAAAAACATATTTTTAAATATTTTCACACTACTGTACGTTTAATTTTATTATAATTTCATGTCTATTATAATCTCGAATAAAGAAATAACACAAAGTAATTATATCAATCTATGAATTTAACAATGCGCGGTGAAAGGTCAAAATTCATTTCAATGGAACTTGAAAGAGGTTAGAAATCTAAGACAATTGTGTAATCAATTTAGACTACTATTTTTATTGAGTAATTAATTGTTTCAATGGTGACTTTACTTACAAGCCACAAACAACGCAGCTAACTTGGTGAACAGTGAATGTTTGATAGATTTTAATCGATTCCAAGAATGACACGACGTTGTACATCATCTGCTTACACTGCCATAAAGATCGCTTGAGATTGCTCTTCTTGGATGTGGCTTGATGTGAGAACATTGCCACAATACCGGAACGAAATATAGTGGAGACCTCCCGATTAATAAAAGCAAGTTAAAGCGATATTACAGCTTTTCGATTTCAGAAGTAGATAAAATCATCATGAGGCAATGGAAAATATATCAATAAATAACAAATTTTTACTTTATTCGAATCACATATGTTTCAAAAAATGACTGATTTTACGCTCTCAAGTTGGCTACGGCCATCAACTGTGACGACTGTGATGTCACGAGAAACGTCACATCGTACGATCAATATACGTGGAGCCGGTTAAAATCATCGACATATAGTGGATGAAATATAGAACCGAAATCAAACCTTTGGACTCACCTATTCTAATGCTGGGTCTACAAGGTCGCAATATTATTGCGACAGACCAATCGTTATGCGTAGTACGCGATACTTTCTTCTCTGATTAGTCAGTCGCGGAGTCGCAACAACACTGCAATCTCATTTTAAACCCAGCATAATGACTCAGGCACACAGGCACGCGGCAACGCCTGCCACGCGGCGAAAGTTAGCACAGTAGCCAATCAATTCACTGCTTTTCCATAAGAGAAAAATAGTAGCGAAGTAATAATTGGCTATCAGTAGTCGCGTGAGGTGAATCGACGGGAGTGGACGTGTTCTGCCTCTGTTCGGTTATTACATCATTCTGAATTTTTTGAAGGAGCCTATCCTTGTGTATTGTCTTCTAACGTTTTTTTATTGACTTTGATCTCGCATTTTCTGACTCCCTGGCCAATTTGATCCCGTCAGCACAAGGGACCATGAGCCATTATTAAGCAAAAAGAAGAATAATTGGCTATCGCGCTAACTTCCGCCGGCAGGCATTGTCGCGTTCTGTGTAAGAACCCGTACTCATAAAGCGGAATCCATAGACGTTGCTTGAAATCTGTCTTGAGATGGTCTTCGCCAAGATTGACTTGACGCTGAAAATCATCTTGAGAACATCTTATATGCATAGATAGGGGCGGAACCCATAGACGTTGCTCGAGTTTCAAGATGGGCTTAAGCTAGTGCTCAAGACCGCAATTGATTCATAGATATTGCTTAAGACCGAAACTTGAAACCATGCTTAACTAAGCAAATCTCATTCCATAGTGAAATCTTAAGTATGACTCAAGATTATTAGATGCACAATTATTGCTTAAGCCAGATCTTGAGCCAGTCTTGGTCCAGTAAATCGGAGACTTAAGACAGTCTTGAAATAAAAAGTAGAGCATCTAGTTCTTAGTATACTTTGTATTAATAATTTTTTTCTATTTATCATTTTTTCACATTTTTAGAGGAAAGAGAAAACGAAAAAGCATAGTCACTGTGGAATTATTACAGATATTTGTGTATCTGTCATCGGGTAAACTAACCTGAAAATACAATTCACATTTAAACAACAAAAAATTATAATAAAATACTTGTGTAGTTCAATCCACTTTGTCCAAGCACATTTCTTGTTGAAATTCTGTAACTAGACATTTTGTTTATATTTTCACACTTGATTGTAAGTATTTTCAAGTTAATTGTATAATGTATTATTATATACAATATAATTATATAATATAACTTTTAAGATGAATATATTTTTATACATGATACTATTAATAATTATTTATTAAGTATTTATTAAGTATTTATTAAGTTTTTATTAAGTATTTATTAAGTATTTATTAAGTATTTTTTCATATTTTATATTTGGCTAGTAAAATTACCTTTCATTAAAGTTGAAGCTATTTTTGATAACTTTTTTCTTTTTTAAATGACATCTATAATTATACATTTAATACCTCTGGATAAATCTGTTATAATCACATAACCTGTTCTTGCACGAGCATGTTTTCAGTAGCCGACATATGCATATACTTGTAAATCTTAATTGTCATTGGTCAAATTTTTAAGAATCCCGAACATTTCCGAAGCCGCGTACTTAAGGCGCGGCTCCAATGGAGATTCGTAACCGTAACCTTAAAAGTTGAATAATTTTAACTTTTACAATTACGGTAAAAAGGTGAGATTTCGGAACGCGTTTGAAGAAAGAGGTGAGATTTCGGAACGCATTTGAAGAAAGAGGTTAAATTGCGCTACGAGTTTGAGTTCATACACTTATAATCATTTGTATTATAACGCAATTTATTGAAAGAAAGAAAAAGAAAAATAGAATCATGGACCTCATGGATCAACGTTTAATCGAATGAAAAATGTTCGTCATCATTGTTAAACTGAAAAAAGTCATTAAAATGACCTTTTGATTTTCACTGCAATAACGGCCATTGGCCGAATCCAATATTTTCTTTTTGAAATCTTTCTCTTCTTATGTAATAATTGTATTATAATTTTAATCATTTTCATTCTAATCTAAATTAATAACCACAAATGTTTTTTTAACACGCTGATTATCCATAGTAGCAAAATTTCTACACTATAAAAACATAGAGCTTAGAATCGATTCAAATGAATATAGGTTAGACGATTCGTTAAAATTAACGTTAAAATTATGGGCTGTCATTGTAAACGATAGGAGGGGATTTCGAATACGGATAAGGATATTGTTACAGGGTGCTTACGACAAATAATCGGATCACTGATTGAACCGAACAGTGATACTCATTCAATAACTTTCTAAATTCCCCTAGAATCTAGGAAAAATCTGGAATCCAGATCCGTGCTGTCTCAGCAGTNCGATCACTGCTGAGACAGCACGGATCTGGATTCCGGATTTTTCCTAGATTCTAGGGGAATTTAGAAAGTTATTGAATGAGTATCACTGCTCGGTCCGATCAGTGATCCGATTATTTGTCGTAAACATCCACAGTTACAAATCTCCATTGGACCCGTGCCTTAAGTACGCGGCTTCGGAAATATTCGGGATTCTTAAAAATTTGACCAATGACAATTAAGATTTACAAGTATATGCATATGTCGGTTACAGAAAACATGCTCGCGCAAAAACAGGTTATGTGATTATAACAGATTTATCCAGAGGCATTAAATTTATAATTATAGATGTCATTAATTTAAAAAAGAAAAAAGTTATCAAAAATAGCTTCAGCTCTAATAAAAGGTAATTTTACTAGCCAAATATAAGATATGAAAAAATACTTAATAAATAATAAATATTTAATAAATATTTAATAAATACTAAATAAATACTTAATAAATACTTAATAAATAATTATTGATAGTATCATGTATGAAAATATATTCATCTTAAAAGTTATATTATATAATTATATTGTATATAATAATACATTATACAATTAACTTGAAAATACTTACAATCAAGTGTGAAAATATAAACAAAATGTCTAGTTACAGAATTTCAACAAGAAATGTGTTTGGACAAAGTATATTGAACTATACAAGTATTTTCCCAGATAGCCAGATAGAGTTTATATTATTTATTTTTTATTTATTATTATGTTTAAAATTACTCTTAAAATAAAAATATAAAAGAACAGAAACATCATTTTCAAAGATTTTTCAGTAGCAATGATGTCACAATTTAAACACGTACAAAATAGCAGAATCTACTCGATTTTTGCTGCCAATCTGCTGGCATAACGTGTCGGCAGGCTTTGTCGACAAGTCCTGAGCCAAATGCGGACACAATAAATGGCTATGGTTTTGCAGTGGGAATCTGATTTTGTTGTCAATCTGTTAGCAATTTGCTAGCATTTTGCTATCTAATAATGAACTCTAATAATATGTATGTATATTATTTGTATAAAAGATTTGATATCAATTAAATGGTGCCAAGTTATAATCCCATTACCTTAATTTCGTTTCCAAATATACTGAATAGGTTTAAGGTATTGTAATTTTAATATTTAAATAATAAACTTTGTTTTTATTCAATGTAACATTTAGAAAATTTGATAATTTATTATTACATTAAATTATTTACATTAAATCTTATTGTTTACGTTATTAGGTCTAACAGCGCCAAGTTTTTTATATAAAAATTTTTTTTATTTAAATTTTTTCATTTTGTACTGTTATCTCTTTAATTTTTTTGTAATTAAATTTTTTATTCGACTGAAATATATATTTAAAATATATACATATGCACTTGGGATTGATACAATAGTTTTCTTTTCGAACTGCGTGTGGAGTTTAACAGTTGAGATAATGTAATGAAACTTGGCACCATTTATTGATATCAAATCTTTAATACAAATGATATACATATTATTTGAGTTAAGTAATATTATATATATATATATATATATATATATATATATATATCACTTAGGTCTTATTTTTTAAAACAAGTTGTACATAAATCTTTCGAGATAATCGGACCATAACTTGGCATCATCTATTTGATATCAAATGTTTCATACAACTGATATACATATTATTAGGGTTCATTATTATAGGACTTTCAAGATGGGATTATAATTTGGCGCTATTTAATTGATATCAAATCTTTTATACAAATAATATACATTATTAGATATTATTTGTAAATTCAGTAAAGTGATGCAATATTGTGATATGACACTTGGGAAATAGTGGAAATGTACCACTTGGTTTTATTTTTTAATTGTGTTATTATTACTAAAGCTATTTCCATTTGGGTCAGAACAGCAGTATTTCCTCCAAGTAACGCTTAAACTTGTCGCGTTTTTTTTACCCTTTTTAAAAAAGTAATTTTTTTTAGATTTTGTTTAAGATTTGATTAAATAATTACACAGGTATTCCGACCTTTTGAGAGCTCACGAGAGCTATAGATGGCTGTAGCAAATCTATTAGAGATATTTTGAAAGTTGGTACGTCATTTCGAAGCTTAAACATTTTTACAAATAATTTGACACATGTATCCAAGGATACATAATATATGCCGGGGAGCAGAATCTCGGCCATTCGTAAACATAATCATACATTTTAGTATAATTGAAAATGGAACGTGATAAAGAGCATTTTCTACTTTGATTTGAAAAAAAACGACGGCCAAAGCTCTAATTTCAGAAACTTATTGACTCTGCTCTATCCAGTTAAAACAATGTGAGTACTGGTTTCAAAAATAGTGATTTTGATTTGAAAGACAAAGAATGTTCAGATCAATCAAAAAAGAAGATGCCGAATTACAGCATTGTTGAAAACTCAGCTCGAATGATTTAAAAATTAGCTGAAGTATTAAATGTTGGTAAATCAATTTCACCATTTCTGATCGTTTACACACAATGGAAAAGATTAAAAAAGAAAGCAAATGAATTCCACATGAATTCCATCTGAATTGACTATTCAAAATCGTTTAACCATTTGCTTTCTCGGAGCAAAAATGATACAAAATTTGATACAAAAAGAAAGAGTAAAAAGAAGCAGTTTTTGTATCAAATTGTAACTGACGAAAAATGGATCTATTATGACAATTCTAAGCATAAATCATGAGTAGTCTAGGCCAACCATCGGCATCAATTCCAAAACAATATCTACGGAAGATTTTGTTGTGCATTTGATAGGATATGAAAGGTGTTGTGTATTATGAACTGCTAAAATTAAATCAAACAATTACTGCTGAGCAGTTATCAATAATTAATCGATTTGAATTGTGCTTTGAAAAACTTCCAATAATAGCTCAAAAAAAAAAAAAATACAAAGTGATTTTGTTGCACAATAATGCTCAATTACACATTGCAAAAGTAGTTAAAGGTGATAGCATAAAGTATGTTATCAGCACTTCAATAGGAATCTTATCACACACTGCATATTCATCAGATTATGCTCCTTCAGATTATCACTTATTTCGATTGATGCAGCACGGCTTTGCTAACTAGCACTTCAAAACATATGAAGAAATAAAAAAATGGCAAGAATAGATGGCTTCAAAGGACAAATATTTTTTTTATCGCGGAATTCATTTATTGCCAGAAAAGTAAAAAAAAGTTATAGCTAGCGATAAAAAATATTTTAAATAACATATAACTTAACGTCTCTCTCTAAAATAAACGTTTTAAAAAAATCTAAAAAAAATTAAGAAGCGCTTGAAATCTTGCAATAGCAAATCATAAACTTAACGACCAAAAACGAGCCAAAGGTGTTTTTTTTAATGAAATAATCAACTACTAATTAAAATGAATGACACTTTAATTTCATCTAAGAATTAATCAAATGTGTATGTCAATCAATATGAAAGCAGATAATTCTGTTAGAATGAAAATAATGAAAATTAAAAACGTTTAACTCTTAAAATAAATAAAATTGAAAAAGATTTAGAAAGATATGAACTATATAAGTTTCGTACTTGCAATCCTCCAAATTTTAATTGAGAATAACTGTTGTCTGGTAATTGTGTATGATCTTATTGTAACGGCGTCAAAAACAGAAATGAGAGGGCTTTAGCGTGACCTAACGACAATTAAAGTTATTTTACAATGTTGCAAAAGATATCTATAAATCGTCAATGTATAGTAAATTAAATTAGTATATGATGTGTTCTTAAATTAATGACTTGTCAATTCGTTTAGTATATCAGAGTAAGTTTCATCAAGTAATTCCGTATCACTGTTTAGATTCAAAGTAACTTTTTGTTCTTTGATATGGATCATTTCCGAAACAATTCTTTTGAAATATCTAGATTCATGATCCATAATTTTGGTGTTTTCCCAATCGAATGAGTGATTGTATTTAGTTGTGTTCTGAAATGACCGAACGTTTAGATTGATCTAGTTTTATTTTTATGTTCTTTAAGTCTTGTCTTTAATTGTCGTTTGGTTTGCCCTACGTAAGTCACTTAGCAATTTTTACAGAAGATTTTATATACTATATTATTTTTGGACAATGGTTGATCCATGTCTTTGTGTACCTTGATAAACCGAGACAATTTATTCAAACATCGAAATCCTACAATGGCTTTCGAGCTATCTATATTTGACGATATAAATTCAGAAAGCGGATTCACATATGGTAGAACTATAATTTTTCTTTCGCTGTTTGAACCAATATCTGTATTTATTACGCCTGACGACGTCACTGCTCTATGTACAAATAATTTTTTTAGCCTTAAGTTTATTTTGTTGAATATTAGATCGATAAGCGTGTTTTGTTTCGCAAAAAAATCCCTCAAAACTAATCGGAACACCTAATATAATCATAGATTATGGAATACAAGGAATGTATTTTGATCTTTACAAGTCCTTCGTTTTCAAAATTTTTATAAACAACGCTTTATTCTTCTTATTATTTTCATTTTCATAATCTTCGACTTGAACATTTAAAATATTTTTTTCTTGATATGTATTTCATGACATTTTTTATACTGCTTGTATATCATACAGTTGCATTTATTTTATATCTGCCTTTTCATAAATATACAATTCAAAGTTATTTTTTTAAACATATAGTTCAGTCATCATATCTTACATTATGATATCCCATGCGATTATGCTTTATCTTTCAATTTGACAATAGTATCTTGTACACTTTCTATTACACTATATATATATGGACGTTCCATTGGATTGACTTTTAACATCGACAAAATTAAATTTTGCATATCCTAAAACAGAAACGTATAATACATAAATTATATATAGATAAATTCATACTGTGCTGATTAAAGTCTGTCCATGAAAAAGTAATTTTATTAAGAAAGTAAAACGAAGGTCTTGAGTGTGTACGTGCGTGCATATAATGTACATGCATGCACTTTTTTTTCAAGGTTATAACCATTTTATTTATTTGTAAAAATAATAATCATTTTACAAAATAAAAATAAATTAAATTGTACATAAGTTATAAATATTTAAATATACAGAATGTTCAAAAAAGGTCGAGACCTTGGATTTACTCAAAAGGATGATGTTTTGAAAAAGATGTTTCAGACAAAAGTTGTAGGATTTAAAAAGGTCTCTTTAATGAGATGACTCTTATCAGTTTGACTTTGAATAGTGTCGCCATTAAGAATAAAATCACGTTGAATTTTTTAAATGAAAATCCCCTATTTTATTACATATTCTTGAACCTGATTTCGAAAGCTTCTTGAATTCGACAATTTGAAATGTAAAAT
Organism: Cephalotes varians; assembly: GCA_037157785.1. Classification (NCBI taxonomy): domain Eukaryota; kingdom Metazoa; phylum Arthropoda; class Insecta; order Hymenoptera; family Formicidae; genus Cephalotes; species Cephalotes varians. The sequence goes on from JANQDE010000445.1 coordinate 64,786, forward strand.
ATTTTACAAATTATTCATTTTTTTATAACTATCTCAATACTTTTATGCATAAAAGGAGACGAATCAATTAGTGTAAAAAAACACAATTGCTTTTCAAAAAAATTATCTAAAACTTGTAATATGCAACTACATAATTTTTTTGAAAAGTAACTATATTTTCTTTACATCATTGATTCGTCTCATCTGTGCATAAAAGTATTGAGATAGTTATAAAAAAATAAATAGTTTACGAGATATTTTACATTTTATGTTAAAATGTGAATTTTGTCAATCTACATTATATCTCAACTTATATCTCCAAAAATACATAACTAAAAAGAGTTTCATTGTAATGTTTCAAAAAGCTCTCAAGATTAGCTACAAAAATATGCAGTAAAAAATAGAAATTTCCATTAAAATTTAAAAAATTCAAGATGACCTTGTCCTAATCTTGGCCACCCAATATCAAATTGATAACATCAATAAATGGATCTTTCTAAATCCTACTTTTGTATAAAACATTTTTTTCAAAAACGTTATTCTCCCGAATAAATCCGATATGCCGACCTTTTTGGATATTCTGCATATATTTTTAGAATTATTGTAAAAATATATTTAGAATTATTAAATCTTAATGAACAAGGTACGACTTTATTTATTTTCTATTTTTAATTATAAACTGCATCAAAAAATATCAGATTAAAGAAATTAATGACTCCCTTGTATATATTTTCAAGTAATTTTTGTTTTAAAGCTCCTGAATAATCTAGCCATATTGGAATTGTGATGTCATAAGCGAGAAATGAAGTTTCTTACATGTCATTTGTAAATAAAAAGAATTTGGATAAAACAAATCAATAAGATCGCTTAAAATCGCTCTTCCCTCTTCAGTCAATAAATAGCAGGATTAACCATTATTTTAAAAAAGTAATGCGATTACCGGTACTTGAAAAGTAACGATTTATTTTTCATTACTTTTTTATATACTAATGTAAGCTTAATTATATTTTAAAATTATGATATTTGATAATCAATGTTAAATGTAATAATGAACATATAATATGCTACATTGCAAATATATAAAATTCTGAGCTTTTGCTAAGTATTGTTTTATTATGAGTAAAAATAATACTAAAAAACTTACAGTTTAACATTTTTGTTTATTTTTAAAAGAATTTGCTACTCCATTATGTTATTTTTAAGATGATCTCTTTGTGACATTGAAAAAAAACCTCCATAATTAAATAATCGCTCTACTAAGACACTATTTGAATGTGTAGTATTTAATAAAGGCTTTTTTAAGCCTTAATGTTAACATTTTAATATCACAGTTGTTAGATTTAAAAACTTCTTTGAACGTATTTTTTGATAAAAATTAAAAAAAATCATCATCAATATCTTATCATTAGGAGGATTTTCGCTTGATTTTGAATAAGTCTTCGTTTGATCTTGACTAAGTATTCCAAATAGCTTGCAGTAATATTTTTCTTGTTTCCCAATTTAAATTTTGGATTAGCAGCAATTATTTTTTTTTCGTGTACAAAATCCAAAATATATGTACATACATACATACATATATGTGTAGAATATACCGTGTATGTATATATATACACATACATACATACATATATATATATATATCATATATATACATATATATATATATAAAATATCGCAACAGAAATGTTTTTGAAACCTTTCACATGTAATAAACTTGAAAATTTTTAGTTGAGCAGTACGGCATTGCTACAAAATGGACGCGACGGAGTTCTTATTTATTGTAAATGAAAAACTATACAGGAATAAAAGGCACAAAATGATGATGTTTTCATGTGTATTTTAATGAGATGATTCCTTGAAGTCTTCAAAGCTAAGCCCATGGCACATAGAAAAACGTAAGCAGTAAGACATAAGCGAATTGACCAATTCACATTCGAGAATGTAAAATAATAACGTAAGCAGTAGCAAATTAAAAATGTTGATTTGCTTATTGCTTACATCTTATTGCTTATGAAAATTTGTATGCGGGAGCTCTTAGATTTCAAGATGAAAATAAAAAAATTTTTTTTCAATAGTTTTGTTTAGTTTGGTAAAAATTCAGAGTTCAATTACTTCAAAAATTTTTTGATATTATTTTAAAAAGCTTGCAGATTTTTCCTGGTAACCTTTCAACATTTATTCAATAAGATTTCAGGTGCAAGAATCGCGGGCATTTTGCTATTACAGAGCTGTTTCAGAAATATTGCAGACATATTTTGCAACTCTTATGAAATGTTTCACTCTTCACTTGAAATATCTCTGAAATACCTAAAAACTTCAGTGTTGTACAGAATGTGCTTAATTTTGAAAATATGACTTGTTTTGTACTTATTAAATTCGTAAAAATGAACCGAAAGTAAAATTATTTTGAATTTTACACGTATTTTTCACTCAACAGCCAAATCATGTGTTTTCCTGTCTGAATAGACTTCACTTCACGTGCCTTTTACGACTATTTACTGACTGTCAGAGAGGAAAAAATAGCTTTCGTCCATTTACAAGTATTTTAAAGCGATTTCATTAGTTTGTTTTATTCAAATTCTCTATTTACGAATGATATGCAAGAAATTTTAACGTATAATTTCTCGCTTATAACGTCATGAGGCTGTGGCAACTATTCAGGAGCCTTTAATATCGGAATTAATACAATTATTAATATTAAATAACAGATGAGTGTCGATATACATAAATTTTAATACTTTTAATAACGCACGCGCACGTGCATGCATGCACGCATGCATGCATCACATTCTAAAAAAAAATTTTCTATGTTATTAATATCTAATAAATTGAAAAATACAATATCGAGCAAATCTATTTATATAAAATATACAAATTTTTTCTTTTAAAGAATTTCAAATTTTCAATTTTTAATACATACATTGTATTTTTGTTATATATATACAATCAATCGTGTATTTTATGTTTTCATGTCTTTAAAAATAATTTGATTTATTTTAAAATTAATAATAATTATGTATGTGACATCTGACACTGTCATCTGCTGCTCGACATTAATAATGTATGTATGTGCGGGCATGCATGTGTGCGTGAAACACATAAATGTTTAATAAAATAATTTAAAATAAAAAATAAACAAAAGTCTAGCCTCAAATTTTATAAAAAATATTTCATTGTTCAACACATTGTTATTTATATTTTCAAACTCAACTTTGAAAATATAAATCTATAAAGTATGATAATCAAATACTGACAGTGGACAGACATAAAAGAAGCATAATATATAATACATAACAGATTACAACCTCATTATATGGGGTATCGTCTGGAAATGTTACATGTGCATTAATCACAGCAAGAGCTACGCTGTCACCTCTTTCGTAAACAGTATCAAAAGGAGATTTAAAATAACATAATGCATATAGTATACATCCCAATGACTAAAAAACAGACATATTAAAGATATATTCAGAGCACATGTCATTTATATTAAAGCAAGCAAAGAAGTTTTGTGACTCTCTTACCCAGATATCTGTTCGTTCGTCAACCATACAATAACTTTCAACATTAAATAGTTCTGGAGCTCTATATGGCATAGAACATCTCTCAGCTGCTAAGTCCTGTAAAGTCCGTGCAGCTTGAGTGCCACATACTTGAACTCTAGCAGTTGCTACAGAACCTAAAAAATTATTTTGTATTCAATATTAAATTTCGTATACATATATATATATATATATATTTGCCAAGTATTAATAAATAATAAATATTAATGAAATATAAATTTTGTACACATATTTGCTAAATATTAATAATAAAATAATATAATAAAATTAAATATACCTAAGTCCATAATAATAGGTATCCCATTGTCACTAAGCACTATATTTGCAGTTTTTAAATCTCTATGAGCAAGAGGTTCTGGTTTAGCTTCATGAAATGCTTTTACACCTTCACAGATCTGTAAAAAAGTGCTGAGGATATCTGTAAAACTCATATAATCATAATTCTTTGCTCGTCGTTCCAAATCATTCGCTAAAGTTCCTTTCTAAAATTACAGTAGTATTAATTGATTTATTAAAAATTATATTACATTTAAAATATCATATTTTACTGATAAAACTATGTCAACTYACATGATAATATGGTAAAACAATTAATATTTCACTTGTTGTATTCACAATTGGATCTGCAGTACCTTTGCAAGTTGAATCTATACATTCTATAACGTTGGGATGCTTTATTAATTTATAGTACTCCACCTCTTTAGTTGCTAATTGTTGATCTTCTGGTCCATGACAAATAATTTTTTTAATAGCATACTTTTTGTGTGTGATAATATCCTCAACTAAAAGTACTGTGCTAAATCCACTAAAAATTTAGTGTAAAACTTATTTGTACTGTCAGTTTTCACACACTTTTTAAGGTATTAATTGTTCTTATAAATTATATAATGAGATGCCATTTTTTGCATAAAGAAAATTTTGTTTTTCTTGTATTAAATAAGTTATAAGTTATAAGTTTAAATATTTGTTTAGAAATAATTTTATGTACACTTCAAAGAGATTAAAAAGTTATCAAGTGTCTTGATACATTATTAAATGCCAATGTTCCATATTGCAGTTCACTTCATCAGGATCTGAGAGGATTGCTTTTCGTTATTGGCATTTAACGATGTATCAAGACATGGAGATAACCTGCAAATCTTTTAATCTTTTTAAAGAAAATACATGTGGAAATCTCGAAAGCTTAATTCTATATACACTATTACACGAGATATATTATGCAATAAATTATGCGATTATCAATAAACATATTTTAACAATAAATAATTGTTAAAATAAATAGTTGCTTGATATACTTGCCCGTCTCCGAGGTGCTCACAGACCTTATATTTCCTCGAGTTTACTATAATGATTTCTTTAGTGCATATACAACCCATTCTTAAAATTAGATTTAAATCTAAGTTTATTCATTCTCGTTGTTTATTATTGTGATAAAAATAAAAAAACTAAGATTGCTGTTTCTTTACCATGATATCACGTGATATAAAAATTTAAGCAAAGAAAAATAGGTCGCGTTCAGCAGATTCAACTGTTAGGGTGAGTTTCCACCAAGCGCGTCACGCGTCGCGTCGTTCATCGCGTCATGACGCGACGCGAGGTAAGCTTCAGAATAGCGTCGTTCTTATTCACACTGAACGCGTCGCCGCAAATCAAGCATGGCAATGCATGAGCGAGCACATAACCCAAAATTGGGTATACACTTAGCGAACGAACACTGAACAACAAAAATCTCAACATTTGGACATTCGTTCGTGTTCTGAAGTCATTCTTTGCTTCTTTCAGCTGTAACGAACACTTAGCATTCGGCCAGATTCGTTGCTTACTGTATGTAAGTTAAGATTTTTACTGTTCATTCGATGTTCGTTCGCTAAATGTATATTCAGTTTAATATCAAATTAAAATCGTGTACAAAATAAAATCGTGTAAACATAACTTTTCCGTCTCTGCCTCTGTATATGTCTCTCTCTCTCTCTCTCTCTCTCTCTCTGTATGTGTACATTTTTTAAGGGTGCTTCCAATCCTAAAATCATCTCGCACAAATCTCATATCTATGAGYTGCGYGCAATTCGGAATCTCATAYATGGTGRAAGAAACCACCATGATCTCATACGAAGAATCTTTTGTCTCTAGAATGTCGAGCAATTTACCGCTGCATTGCGCAAGAAATCGCGCGGCAAATGATGCAATGAAATGGGATGTTTTGATTGGTTAATTCGTAACGCGACGGACGACGCGACGCGTGACGCGCTCGGTGGAAACTCACCCTTACGGAGCGGATCCGTGAGCGCTCGCTGCTATTGGATGATCTAGAAGAATACACCAGTTGCAGCGAACGCTCACGGATTCGCTCCGCAGTTGAGTCTACTGAACGCGACCATTGGCTGCGTTCAGCAGAGAAAACAGCTTGGGTGAATTCGTTTAGCCCCGGTCTACAATAGGTGTAGTAAGGGCTATCGCCACTGAAATATAATAATACTGGAACGAGCGCGACCCTATGAATAAGTGTGATCCGAGAGAGAGCGTCCAAGGTGGTATCTTTAGCCACTGAAATATAATAATACTGGAACGAGCGCGACCCTATGAATAAGTGTGATCCGAGAGAGAGCGTCCAAGGTGRTATCTTTAGCCTTCTCTAAGCTATACTACGCATGTGTGGTAAACGATAGTGGGGATCGTACAGTCTCGTTTTATAAAAGACGGTTACATGTATCCAATAAACGTTATAAAGAAACATTTGGCCAGATTGTATTAAAAAGAGACAAAGATACCACTTAAGACCCTCTTTGTCATTTCACGACACTAGCGCCCGCGCTCGTTCCAGTATTATTATATTTCAGTGGTATCCAATAAACGTTAACAATGAAACTTTTGGCCAGATTGTACTAAAAAGAGACAAAGATACCACTTAAGACCCTCTTTGTCATTTCACGACACTAGCGCCCGCGCTCGTTCCAGTATTATTATATTTCAGTGTGCATAACATAAGACCGCTGAACCAATGAACGTCCAGCATAAAGCACAGCCAATCAATATGGCGGCTTTATGCTGGACGTTCATTGATTCAGCAGTCTTATGCGTGGTCTACAATGAGCAGTAGCAGTATGGATGAGGCTGTAAGAGTAAGAAATTGACCAATCACAATCAACTATTCTTCTTACATTCGACTGTGATTGGTCAATAGTAGGGTATATACACCGGTTCTAACCCGGGAGCTCCGAGGGGG
>JANQDE010000446.1:4616-34528 GCA_037157785.1 Cephalotes varians
CCCTCACTCGTATAACCAATTTATTAAAATGCTAGTCAATTAAAATTGTGATATTGCTATGATTTTGTCGGGAATAACGTTTCTAAGTCCGAAGAAGTGAGATTCCTATATTACAATAATAGTAACACTACTAGTGCCACTATTGCGAATTTACTACTGCATTATTGCTAGTGACACTAGTAGTGACACTAATAGTACTTTTTTACGAGGGAAGGATTGGTGGAAGTACATAATAGAGTTCGATTTCATTAGTTTGAGTGAAATATGGATGGATGAAAAAGGTTGGAAATTATGGAAGGAAAGATCATCAAGATCCCATGAGTGGGTGTGTGAGTTTGCGGTAAAGAATAAGAATAAAAGGAGAGTTAAAGGAGGTTTTTATAATTGGAAAGAAAAAAGAGGAGATGTTGGACAAATGTAAGTTGATAGCAAAGAAAGGAGAAGGGGTGATTAGATCAGATATAGAAGTAGATAAGGAACTTATAAATATTATTTCAGTTTATGGAGAACAAGGAGGGAAAAATCTAATTGAAAGCTTAGAAGTTATGACAGAGTTAGAGGAGGGGAATGTAATAGTAGAGAATGTAATAAAAATAGTAGGAGAAGATTTTAATCTGAGACTAGGAAATTTAAGTAAAAAAGGAGTAGGTGAGTGGAAAACGGAGAGGCATAGCAAAGACAAATGTATTGGTAATGGTGGGAAGAGGTTCATAGACTGGATAAACGAAAAGGGAGATATTGAATGGTTATACGGAAGGAGATTGGGAAGGCGAATTCACATATATAGCAGCGAGAGGATGTTCAGATGATAGATTATGCGATAGTTAATGAGTGAATCGGAAATAGGATAAGTAAGTTTAGAGTAGAAGACAGGATGGACTCGGATCATGCCGCTAACTCATTGGAGCTAACTATGGAGATAAGGCGAAGAAGAGGACAAGGAAAGAAGATACAAGAGCAAGAAAGGAGGAAAACGAAGATGATAGAAAAGTACTTATGGAATCAAGAAACTAAAATAAGGTATGCAGAGAAAACGAGGAAGTTATGTAGACAGGAAGGAGAGGTAAACAGGGAATTGAGGACTGTGGAAGAAAAATGGGGGAGACTCGAGAGGATTGTATTAGGGGCAATGATAAAGAAGAGGATAAGGATAAAGGAAAACGAGCTGGGCGACAGAGATTGGTGGGATAGAAGATATAAGGGCAAAAGAGAAATGAGAAAGATGTATTATAGATAGAGAAAAAGAGAGATCGAAAAAAACAGATATCTGGAGGAAAGGAAGAAGTTCAGGACTTTGTTAGAAGAGGTACAAAAGGAAAAAAGAACAAAAGAGGAGGAAGAGCTGAGGAATATGAAAAGGGAAGCTGAAGTGTGGAAATTTATTAATAAAAAAAGGGGAGTGAGGAAATGGAATGAAAACAACATAGGAGAAGAGGAATGGAGGAGCTATTTTATGGAACTATTGGAAGGAGAAAAGATGGAGATAAAGGAAGAAGTGAGAGTAGGGGAGATAGGAAAAGTTATGGAAGAAGAGATTGGGATAGGAGAAGTAAGAAATGCGATCAAGAAATTAAAGGTGAAGAAAGTGGCAGGAATAGATGGGATACCTATAGAGGCATGGAAATTTATAGGTGGAGAATTAATAAAAGAGCTGGCAGATTTGATGAAGTCAGTTTGGATACAAGGAATATTACCGTGTGACTGGAGATTGAGTATCATAGTGCCGCTGTACAAAAGAGGAGAAAAGGAGGCAATAGGTAATTACAGAGGCATTTCCTTGCTGTGTTCTGCATATAAGGTATACGCTGAAATTTTGAGGAATAGATTGGAGACGGAAGTAGAGAGGATGGATCTGATTCCCGAGAGTCAAACGGGCTTCAGGAGGGGGAGATCTATCTTGGATAATATATTTATATTGAACCATGTGATGCAAAGGGAGAAAAGATATGGAGAAGAGGATGGCAGGGTATATCTCTTCTTCGTGGATTTAAAGGCGGCTTTTGATAAGTTGGATAAGAATAGGTTACGGGAGGAATTAAGAAGAATTGGAATTAAGGAAGAACTTGTCAGAGGAGTGGAGAAAATTTATGAAGAAACGATAGTGACGGTGCGAACAGGGAAAGGACTTTCAAGGAGCTTCAGGACGACGAAAGGAGTTAAACAGGGTTGTGTAATGAGTTCTTCTGTTTAATATATATATTGCGGAATTAGAAGAAAGATTAGAAAAGAGAGGAATAGGAGGAGTGGATATAGGTAATAAAAGAGTTTGGAATTTAGCGTATGCGGACGATATAGTTTTATTAACGAAAAATAGGGATGCGATAATGGACATGATGTCAACACTAAAGATTTTCCTTAAAAATAGAGGTATGGAGTTGAACACGGAAAAGTCTAAGGTGCTGGTATTTAATAGGAAAAGTCGGGAAAAGAAAGAAAAATGGGTATGAAATAAGAAAGAAATAGAAGAAGTACACGAGTTTAAGTATTTAGATTTTGTTATAAATAAAAGCGGTAATTATAAGGATCATGTAAAAGATTTAGTTAGGAAAGATAGAATGGCGGCGAAAAAGGTATGGGGATTAAGAGAGAGGATATGTAAGAATTTCAAGAGAAGATGGAATCTGTTTAGGTATTGGTAGTGTTATAGAATATGATGTGGAAATATGGGGTTGGGAAAAAAAATGGATTTAGAAAAGATAATGTTTGATTACGTAAGATGGTTGTTTGGCATAGAATTCTGCACACCAAGATATTTAATATCCAGGGAACTGGGGTTATTAAAATTGAGCGTGGTATGGGGAATAAGAGCAAATAGATTTGAAGTGAGAATTAGGATAGGTAGGACTGAAAAGATTGCTAAAGAATGTTGGCTGGAAAAGAAACATTATGGGTGGAAGGACAGATATGGGGAAGAAAAAGAAAAATTTTTAGTCAGTGTAGGATGGAGTACGAGAGCGGATAGAAAGATACAGAAAAGAAAAAGAGAAGGAAGTAATTGAAAGGGTAAGGAGCAAAATGAGAAGGGAGGAAGAAGAGAGAATAATGAAATCAAGATATAATCCGAGGTATAAAGAGTTAATTTTACTGTCCAAAAGAGGGATGCCCGCGATATTTAAAGGAAGGAAATTTGGAGAAAATTGAGAAGGGAGAGGAGATAAGGGCTTTAGTTAAGTTAAGGTGTAGTAATTTAGAGAATGTAAACAAATATTGGTTAAAGGATGATTTAGGAATATGTATGTTTTGTAAGAAGGAAAAGAATGCGCTGGAACTTATGTAAGAGAAAACAAAAGAATGGTTTAGAGAATTGGGAGACAGCGATGAAGAAATACTAAGAAGGTTATGGGGAGAGGATCTTGATGAATGCAAAGGAAGGATACTTAAGGCTGGATTCTCATGCAGACTGGCGCTTCGACACCGAGCGCTGATTGGGTAAAATGTTGTTTTAGTAAAAATTTTCTAGAAAGTTTCTAGTAAAAACAACACTTTATCCAATCAGCGCTCGGTATCAAAGCGTCAGTGTCTGCATGAGGATCTAGGCTAAGAGATTATGGAGATGAAAGAGAAAAAGAAGTAAAGAAGATAAATAGGAGGAATAGGAATAGGATAGAGGAAGGGAGGGAGAGAGTAGATAAATAGTGTAGAAGTAAAGACGGATAGGGTGAACGAAGATGTAAGAAGGTGAGTAGGCTATGAAATGGTGACGCGCACGCGAGATAATTTTTTTTTATATTAGATGGATAGGAAAATATAGGGATAGGTATAGGATAAAAGTATGGACGGATGAATAGATTATAGTGCAATTTTATTGTAAACCAAGTCCCCTTCTTGACTGTATATATATATATATATATATATAAAATTATATATATGTATATTATATATATTATATATATTATATATATTATATATATTATATATATTATATATATGTATACTTTATCTGCCGAAGGAAATAAAGATTTTCTTCTTCTAAAAAAGGGATAATCTCATACGGTTAGAAAAGAAAAGCGATAAAGTTAAGGGCAAGAGTGAGTAACAAAGGCACAAGCAACGCTAAACTCAACAACTATTTGTGAACCATGATTACTATGAATATTATTCAATTTGTTATTAATTATTAATTATTGATTTATCATTAACAAATTATTACAATTGACGTATCATAATTAACCCTTTGTTGCACGGTGTAATGTATATGTCACATCTTTTTGTACATGCCTCCAAAATTTTAGTTTTAAGGTTTATTTTTTATGAAATAAATCATTTCTAAGTCCACATATGTTACTTTATGGATGAGTCAAATTTTGTAACAATAATATTAAATTAATTATTTGTTATTAACAAATAAAGTGGGAAAATACTACTTTTTTCATTAAAAAATCATTTTTGAAGAAATTTGACTGTATACATATGCGAAAAAATATTTTTATGTTTTTTGGATCGCTAATTACGAATCCGCTATCAGTTTTTCGAAATTCAAAATGGCGGATCCAATATGGCGGACGAAAATGACAAAAACTTGTAAAATTTTGCGACCTCAAAACTTGTAAAATTCAGCGACCTCAAAAACCTCTTACAGCCATAATCTCAGTACAAATAATGTTGTACAAAAAATCGTACAATAAAGGGTTAACAAATTATTATAAGAACTTATCTATGCATTTTTCGATCACTCGATATAAGTTGAGCACATAATATTATAAGAAGAAGGTCAAAATATCATATTCTATGCAAACGTATTCTCACTAAAATAATCAAGATCCTCTTCTGATATTCGATTACCACACTAGTCACTCGACAATTCATAGCGCCGGAAAATTCTTTACAACAGGATCGATGTCACATCTGCTTGACGCAAGGCGGGCGAAACCGACAGCCGATGCGGCGTCGCTCTTTGATACCATTTGTAAAATAGCGAACCACCGCAGATATCAATTCAAACATGTCCGTCTAAATAGAGTATATTAATTTACACCGAACTGTTTATGTTCTCACGGACTGACTCCCGAGAACTCTTGTCATGCGACCGAAGTGCAACTACCCTTATTCTCACCACTGTGTATAAAGACGGGCGAAACTGATAGCCGACGCGGTGTCACTCTTTGATATTATCTGCGAAATATCAGATACTAATTCAAACATGTCCGTCTAAATAGAGCATACTAACTTACATGGAACTGTTCACGGACCGACTTCTGAGAACTCTTGTCATGCGACGCAAAACGCAACCACCCTTTGTCCCTGCCACTATATATAAGGATAGGCGAAGCTCGAGCGCGGATTCATTAATTCATTCAGACAGTGTCAATCGTATTTTATTATCAAAAAGGATTCAGACAGTATTGATCGTTGCTTCCCAGATAGCCAAATCTGCAGAGACAGATTTTGAGCAGAGCATGCTATCAATGTTTGATAACAAAAAAGGAACAAATCTCAAACAGAGTCTGTAATATCAAACGATGTCGCCAAATTGCCATCAGAAATCTGATAAAATCTGTTTGGACATTCTGTGCCGGCATATTGGCATATTATTGATCAAAAATCAAATAGAACTTGCTAATGGAATCTGATGGTAGATTGGCAGCAGAAACCGAGCAGGATCTGCCGTTATTGAATATTTGCATGATTGCCGCTAGGAAGTGCTCGTTGATATCCGTTTCTCGCATGTAAAATTTATCGAGTTCTCTATTTAACCAAGATCTATCGAACATGTCATAATTATTTATGCATTATTTATACATGCACTTATTAGTGCAAAATATGATTGTATTTTTGAATTAAAGAACTAGCCTATGGCTGCGTTCAGCAGAGAAAGCAGCTTAGTAAGCGCTTTGCGCTGATTGGATTATATTTTTAGATCTAGAAGAATAGTCCTATCTCAATTTAGATCTGAATGTATAAGTCAATCAGCGCAAAGCGCTTACTAAGCTGCTTTTTCATTGGCCGAACCGAAGCCACGAACCACTCACATATAAGGCGAGATAATTCGGAATTCCTTCAGAATCGACATTAAACGTAAATTTTTTCTATCGTTCACAGCTTAATTAATTTGCTGCGTCCCCAACCGTTCAAATTAAGCGATAAGAGTCTTTATTGAAACTAGCTGATTTAATCTAGCTCCGCACTCCAGTTATTTAATTGGCTTATTTTTGCTAGTTTTGTCCAAATTTTCCACTCGGACGTGACGTATACTATAGATAAATGCGCGCATGTGCGTGAAACAGAACGTAGCTATAGAAAACGCGGAACGCCTCTGATTGGTTACGTGATACGCGTTATGCGGAAAATATCAGTCCATGAGATCACACTCTTAAGCCTACTCTACAATGACCGTAACATAAGGTCGTAAAGCTGTAAGATGAGGTTGTAAAAGCCCGCTGAGCCCTGTGTTTGGCTCAGCCTAGTACCTTGCAATCTTACGGCCTTATGTTACGGTCATTGTAAAGTAGGCATTAAGGTTGAAGCACAGACTCTTGCATAACGCATAAGATAAGACAAAAGAAAATTAACCAATCAAAATTCTTTATTTCCTTCTTTTCCGTGAAATAGAGAATTCTGATTGGTTGATTTTCTTATGCCTATGTCTTATGCGTAACGGCCGAAGCACAGACTCTTGCTTAACGCATGAGACATAAGGCATAAGAAAATCAACCAATCAGAATTCTTGATTTCACAGAAAAGAAGGAAATAAAGAATTTTGATTGGTTAATTTTTTTATGCTTATGTCTCATGCGTCATGCAAGAGTCTGTGCTTCGGCCTTTATGCAAGAGTCTGTGCTTCGATCTTTAATTTTTCCTCCTGGCCCTGCGCGTGCGCCGTGACAGCTGGTTGCGTTCTATTCACGTACATACGCATATTTATCTATAGTATACATTACGTATACTATAGATAAATGCGCGCATAGCGTGAAACGGAACGCATCTTGGGCTCGGGGCACAGATGGAAATATGGTTGTTTCGAGCTCCGAAGTCTAGGAGAGTGATAGTGCCAAAAGAAGAGAAGAAGAAGATGTAGAAATATCATAATGGATATAAAACAAAAAATTATACAAAAGTTCAACAAAGACTTAGGATCGAATTTAAAAAATCTTGAAGAAATTTATGATTTCCAAAAGCATCTCAAAGCAGAAAAGGATGAAATTGAAAAATCAGTCGGTATTTATTTACAAAGTAGCATAATATATGACGTAGTAGAATGTTATATACTAATTACTTTTCATTTACAGTTATCAATGGCATCAACCACTGCTCCTTCAAAAGTAAAAGCTGTAGTTGAAAATGTAGAATATGTCAATTATGAAGTCAAGCAGTTGCAGGAAACCTGTTTTGATCTCAGCAGGATGATTGAAGAAACATTTAGTGAAAATGACAAAAATTTAGAGTTACAAGAAGTTATTGATAAAATAGGTCTGCTGGACAAATCATTATCCTATCTATACTTTATAAGATATATAGAAAATATTAGGTAATAAGCTGTCAAAAGATATACATAAAATGCTTTATGATTTGCTTATTAAATTGTAACATTTGTATTCAGCGACGAAATTGAGATGTTCTTGTTATCTGATGATGATCAGTCTATGATAACTCTATATATAAACTTGACAAACATCAGTGGCCAATTGCAAGCGTCTATGTGTCATCATCTAGTCAATTATGTTCATGAGACTTTATATTTTTGGCATAATTTAATCAAGGAGAAATTATCAAAGTATGTTTTCTTTCTTGTATACATACAAAACATAGTTCCTATATTGTATTCTAAACGTAATTACAGGGAATACAATGATTTATTAAAAATACTGAAATGGCCCTTCTGTGGAACCAACGCCACTTCATTGAGCACAACTTTGCCAGAAACAATGACAAGATTTAAGATACTTATCGAATATCTCTTTCATCTGCAGCTACCGTATCCTTATAATATATAATTTCATTATTTTAAATTTCATTGAAAAGTGAATTGGAAGATTTATATTGTCTTTAATATATTCAGAGAAGAAATGATAAAACCTGTAGTAACATCTGTGCTGTTAACAGATTTTGCACCAATTAGTCTACCAATCGCCTTTTTAGTACGTCCTCTTCGACAAAGATTTATTTATCATTTCACTGGAACTAAACTGACAAATCGTCAAGATAAGCCAGAATGGTTCTTTACGCAGATATTAACATGGATTAAAGACCATGTTCAGTGGGTGCAAAAGAATATTCAACCCGTGGCGGATTCTATAGGGTTTAGACACTTAGATATAAAGGTTTGATATAACAATTAATTAAATTCTGATTGGTATCATTTTTCTGACTACTAATTATAGTATATTAATAGGCTGAATTTATGCGCGCTCTAGTTCAGTTAGCTGTTGAAAAACTTCATTCCGAATTGTCTGTGGTGCAATATGATGACACTCTATTTGCACATTTGGTAGACGAAGCTTTAGGATTTGAGAGAGAGCTGCGAGAGACTCTGTTATATTCTCATACTCAGCCAGCTACTATTTTTGTCCTTACGCAAGCTCATATTTTTGTAAAATGGATAAATATGGAGAAAAAATGTGAGTGTAAAGAAATAATTTCTTTGCACAATGYATGTCTCTAGAAAATGTGTATATATATATATATACATATATATTTGTACTGTTTAGATGCAACTGAAAAAATGGATGCAATATTAAACTCAAATACAGCGTGGGAAAGACTGACGAGTTCTGATATAGATGACATGAAAGTTACTGAATGCGCAGATGCCTTCCTCACGCTCCTTACCACAATTTCTGATAGATATAAACATTTACCTCAGCCTGGACATAGGTAAATCATATAAACCATTATAAGCAAGAGATGATAATACTGACGATTGTTGATATTGTTGAAGATTACAATTTCTTGAATTGCAATTGGAATTGATTGACGATTGGCGAGTACGATTGTTACAATTGTTACATGAAAATTATGAAGATCCATTGACCTCACTCATGCCACATATTCTCAATACTCTATATTATGTCGCGACCGTTTTAGAAGAATGGGGTGTGACTGTTGTATGTATATTTTCATATATAAGGTATATGATCCATTTAATGCTACAAACACTTTAAAGTATTTGATTGACCAATTAAAAGAAAAAATTTTGCTAATTGACCAATCAAAGAATACTTCAAGATATTTGTGACATCAAGTGGACTGTAGCCATAATCACACAAAAATGAAACATTACTTATCATTTCGCGTTTGTAGCACTTTTTACAGTTGCATTTTTTCAAGAAGCAATTCGAAGCTATAGAAAATGCTACTGACAAAGGCAGCGATATTAGCGAGACTGTTGGAGAAATAGAGGGAACTGTATTTGACGAAGCTGTAGTTCTCCTACGGCGATTAGAGAAGGAACTAATAAATGAAATCAGTGACTCAGTGGCTTTAGATGTAAAAGCGAAAAGTAGAGCTTATAGAACAGATAAGTAAGAACTTTCTCCATTCACTTTATTATAATTATTTATTATATTGATGAAATACTTTTTATTATTCCAAGATGGTTTGCAATGCAGTCTTCAAAAGAAGTTGCTTCATTATCAGTGACACCGAGTGGTTGTCCCATGTTCCAAGAATTAGCTACGCGTCTTCATATATTATACAATGTTCTTGCTTTGCCATTGTTTAATCAAGTTTGGAAGAATTTAGCTGTTCAATTTGATCAAGTATGTAAGATAAAAATAAAAGAAAATAGACTGCTCTTCACTTCTAATAATTTTTTTCTTTTTTTCTTTTCACAAACATGAACAGTTTCTCTTAGAAGAAGTTGTATTAGTAAATCATTTCAATAGTGGTGGTGCCGAACAATTACAATATGATATTCTGAGGAATCTCTTTCCATTATTTGGCCTGTATATTAATAAACCAGAATTATACTTTCCTTTGTAAGTTTAAAATTATTAAAATTATTTATTTATTCATTAAAACAAATGTCATGATTCAGTTATTTTGATGTTCCAGAATCAAGGAAGCATGTATACTTTTAAATATCTTAGTGGGTTCAGCAATATTGCTTGAAGAAGCACTAAATAATAATGACAAAAATACATCGGCAGAAATTTTAACGGATATCGGAGTGCACAAAATGTCTGCTAAACTTGCTCTAAAAGTAATAGCGATGAGAACAGACATTATCCATATATAGAAAACTTTTTCTTGAATATATCTTGTAAGAATGAAATTTATTTTAATAGATTTTTCGCACTTTCTGATTAGATGTACTTTTCTATTCTTCCACATTATTATAATAACATTATGATTTGCATATGTTCTGTAAATAACGCTTTTAACACAGTAACGTTATTCCACCATTGTCAGCACTTAATAATAGTTGTCGATTGAGAGGGAGGACAGCCATAGCAGTAAGAATGCCTTTAAAAGCATCAGATCTCAACTTGGATGAGTTTAATGAAGTAGTCATTTCTATAGCTGTATAAACACCAATTCGATTTGCAGTTGTTCCTATGACTAAGGCTTGTTCGTGCATTGCCATGCAATGAACTGGTTCTGTTGCGCCTCTGAAAGTTAATGAAGAATAATTTATGTAAATTATATTTTGTATATCTAATTTTAAATAACAACATGACAAATTTTCTTACTTCATGTGAAATTTAAATTTTCCATCTATTGCACTCCACACAGCTATAGTTTGATCCAAAGAAGAACTAATTATAGTAGTTTCATCTATCGCTTCTAATTGCAGTATCTAGCATTGAAAATCAATAATTAAATAATTTTTATATCAATTCTTATATTAAATCATTAACAACTATTGAAGGATAATTTATCTTTGGAAGTCTAACAAAGAAGAAATTTTTTTTAATCTATGTAACGAATTTTCATAGGCTTTTGTAGGTTTATTATACATATATTGAACTATCTTTAATAAAGTCTGGTACCGATGTTTATTTAATTTTAAAATTAAATTTTAAATTTTATTAACGTTCAAATAGTTGAAAAAAGCATGAATCTTGGATTATCTGAAGTTTCAAAAATTAATATTTTTTTTGCTTTTTAAAAATTGATTTTTATGCAAAAAACCGACTTTAAACTGACATCATTTTTTCATTTTTCATTTCTGAGTTTATGCTCTCTCCTATTTATAAATAAAATTTCGGATTTGTTTTGGATTATCCAAAAATATCATATGTTTTTTGTTTTGTTTGAACACTATAACTTTGAAATTAATGAACATAATAAAAAAATTTTTAAACTCATTAAATACAACAGTAATGAAAGGAAAATGTCCAAAGACGAGCAAAATGAAGATATATATATGTATATACATATATATATATATATATATATATATATATATATACAGGGTGATTCAGAACAACCTTATGTCTTTGAAGGAAAAGCTAAAGGAAAAGTCGTTTCAGAATACCCTCAGGAATATGTCCCTTCAAAGATATAAGATTATTCTGAATCACCCTGTATATACCAAATTTTTATTGAAGATAATTCAATATATATAATAAATTTAGAAAAATTTGTAAAAATCCGTCACATAGGTTTTTCAAAAAAATAGTTTTCTTTATTAAATTTCCAAAAGTAAAAAGCCTCTTAAGTCTTTACCTCACATTCATGTCCCTTCCAAGATGCGATAATCAAACCTGTGCGAGTATCAAGTATTGTCAAGAAACCTGATGCTTGACCTAAAGCAACCCAGTTACCACTAGGTGACACTGTGATACATCTTATTAAACCAGTCGGATTCATGGAAACCTTATTGAATGATTTAATGTTAAACTTTAATAAATATCAGTAATTATAATTTCATAATATTAATGTGTGTGTGTGTGTGTGTGTGTGTGTGTATATGTGTATTTTATACTTACTTTCATTTCATTGACATACTGGAATGTTCTACAATCAATAACTCTAAGAGTAATATCGGTTGTTCCTACAAGAAGAGTTGTAGATGGAGAAGGACTTGAGGCTAAAGTGTTCACAGGAACAGGGCGACTGCTTTCTGGACATCCTAGGAGTGAACCCATGAAAGGATCCCAACAATGAACCATACCATCACATGTTACTGCATATCTCAAAGATTCCAGGAAGGTAAGTGAAAGAATAGACTTTTTGTGTCCAGTATATGTATATTGACATGATGAAATTGTAGTTCCATCACCCTAGTTCCATTATATCAGTAAAATAATTCTGGATATTATGCAACAGACATTTTTTGTTGAAACAAATTGAACAGAATATACCTTACCTGACTTCGTAAACTCCACAGTTTCACAGTTTTATCTCTGCCACCACTCATAAAACTATTCTCATTGTCTAACACATAAAGACACCTTACACTATTTGTATGTCCATTGAAAGACTGAAGTTTTATCTGTTTTATATTAAATATTGTATCCTTCTCTGGTCTTCCTATTTCGTGCTCCCAATAAGCTAGCCAATTACCACGTAGTTGTCTACCAGCGGATAACGGACAAGTTTCGCGACTGATGACAACACTTGTCTCTGTAGATGATTGAGATCTTGCATCATCTTTCTGTATTTCGAATCTGTTTCCTATTACAGATATATTTCCAAAGCTGCAAGCACCTTTGTTAACTGATTCTACATTCTTTGCCACATTACAAGCCACGGAAGTATTGTATTTATTCGCATTATCTTTAACAATGAGACACAAAGATGAACATATTATTTACATATTCTTTGTAACAACTAATAATTAAAAAATACAAATTTTATGAGACTTGTACCGTTTTTTACAGAGGTCGCTTTTATTCTCTGTTCGTAATCGTGACAAAGCTCTTGTATATGCTCATGATTTTTAAGTATATGTTTCATCATTTCAATGTCAATACATCTATAAAAAAGCATATACGCTTTGTGAGCAAACTCTGTGGTGAACACAGCTCGTAGTTCTTCAAATGCCTGTAAATACAAAGTTTATATTTGCATTCATCTAGAAAAAAAACGAGAGTCGTAAATCGAGCTTACTCTATTTTTTTGCAAGTTTAATATATCGCTATTTTCTACGATCGGAGGGGAATACGAATCCGTAATATCTGTATCAAGTTTGTTCCATGCATAAGTTCCATTATTAATGGATCCTTCATTTACGGCTTTCATTCTGAAAGTAAAAATGATTATCTCAACATATCGTTAGTTTAAGGGAAGACAGGAGATTTATATGATTAAATTGAATGCGAAAGAATCCCACATCAATTCTGGAAAATTTCAGTGAAGTGAGTTAGTTTTCACATATGACGTAGTTTATAATCTGATGAAAAAAAAATGTGGAGATCAGATTCAATAATAACGAATAATTTTTGAAATGGACTATTTAAGATGTAAAATCTATATTAAAGATATAAAACCTAGCAAAATTTTAATGTTTTGGAAATCCTTCGAAATGTCTCATTTAATCTCATCACTTTTTTAATTAAACCGTCTCGCACGCGTGAATAGAAACATCAAAATAATCATTTTCCGTATTAATACTATTCTCTTACAATTACGGGATTTTTTGTGTGTTTCAGAGAACAAAATAGATGTAGTTCTCCGTTTAAATGTTATTTACTATTATATTTAAGATGACAAAATTGATTTGTACATCTTAAATACAAAATTTATTAAAAATAAATTTCTGTCATTCTGTCTTGAAACTATCAATGAAAAAAACTGTCAAAAATTTTATCACAATTTCATGACTCCTGCAATTTTCTGATTTAATTTTCCTTAGAATACTTTGTTTTACAGATGAATCTAAATAGACATTAGAAAAATTACAATTATTACAAAATAGTAATAATACAAATAACATTAATTTTTACAAAAATTAGAGTTTTACATTTATGTTGTCACCTTTTTGTTGTAACATTCTTCGTCTATTTTAGTTCAATCTGTACAATAAAATGTTTTGAGGAAAACTAGATAAAAATATAGATCGTTTCCTTAGAAATCATAGAATCATGGCAAAACAGCACTTGAAATTTTTGATCTTCGATGACAGAAAGTTCCTGTATTTTTAATAATTTTTATATTACAAATTAATTTTTTATATCTCATCAAATATAATAACTAACATCTAAACGGAGAATTGTGTTCATTTATATGTGCCTTCCATTTAGCGATACAAGTCGACACAAATATCGTTCAGTTTTTATTCATTTGATCAAGGATATAAGAGAATTTGTGTCGACTTGTGTCACTAAATGAAAAGCACCTATGTCTTTCCTTGAAATACATTCGCAAATTTCATTTTTAATTTGATCATACAAACCTCCTCTCCTTAATGCACAATGTGTAATTAATCACAATGCTATTTCCGTATTATTACCGTACGAAATGTTCATAGGTTGTATCTACTTTTTGCTCAAAATTATTTGATGAAACTCCATCATCTAAATTTTCACTAAAAGCTTTCTCAAAAGCCAAAAAGAAACGTTGAATTGGCACTGCTAAATGATTTTTTGTAATCACACTGCCAAGCCGTAAGCTAAGAATGAACATCGCTTCCAAGCATTTTTCAGCTAAAGCAATACGCGCAAGCGTTCCATTTGGGAATGTAAATCTCGCTGTTGACAATATACGTACTGTGGGATGCAATATGGATTTAACAATCGGCTCCTATATTCATACGTAGACAAATTAAAGCTATTTTTTAAAGCAAATTTTTTTTATTATATTATCAGTGTAATAATTAATTATAAATATTACATGAAGTACATCCATCACCGTAGAATCGCTGAGATATGCTGTAATGTGATTTAATAGAACCAAACAAGAAATTAAACCTCCTTCCAAATTCTGTGTTAGCTTTCTCTTACACAATGTTAATAGCTCAACTATATGTGCAAAATATTGCAGCAATATAATTTGTTCTCCATATAATCCTGGTAAAATAATATTAATAAACTCATCATGTTATCATTATTTATAAAATTAAAGTAATATTTTTGCACGTACCTGCGATAGCCGTGAGGCACTCTAAAACTTTAATAGCGTTTTTATCACCGGCTAATATTGGTTTCTTCCACGTAACGCCTTCCAAACATACGAAATTATTGTCCTCAATTGGAGTTAAATTTTCCTTCCCAGCATAACATAATGTCAGCATTCTCAGAAGATTTCGCGATAGGTATCGTGCTGTGAGTACCGGGCCGAGTCTATGAGATAACCAGATAACAGATTCTGCACTTATCTCGGAAATTGTGCTTTCATTTAGAATAGATTTTCGATAAATATGATCCAATTGATATACATTTTCATCGAATTTAATCACATCACTTTTGTTATCGAAATTCGTGGAAAGCACAGCAGAACTGTCTTCCTTAATATCTATATTGCACATATTTTCTGAGAGATTACTATCGGAATGGATGTTCGTGGCATATGCGTTAACATTAGTGAAATCTTCATTGGTCTTACTTCCAACGTTGCAACCGATACTGTTGAACTCAGTTACCAATTTAGCTCCACTACTATTTGATTGTTTAGGTATCGGAATTGTTGGCGATTTGACAGAGCCGCCTGGCGAATTTTTGTTCCCATCGTCATTTATATCATCGCATACATTCAAGTTAAGATCTATATGTAAGTCAATGTCGTATGGCGCGGTATCATTCAAAGAAATCCATGAATTATCATCTGTCTCCATAGTAAATACTTCTGTATATAATATGTCCAATGAAAATTATCAGATATAATTTTTTTCCATACTTATTAAATCATTGACTATTTATTTTATTCATCAATGTTAATTACCTTCAATATCGTTTGTTGTCACGTTAGATATATCGTTGCTCGTTGGTATAAAAGATGCAGCAACATTGTATTCAGTGTCTGCAAATGAATCTTCATCTAAAGGAGATAAAATACCTTCTCCTTCACTGTAAGGTCCACTTAGGTCACAGCTCCTTCACATATGTTTATAAATAATTAAGAGTACTGTCCACTTAATGTTACTTCGAAGCATTTAATTGACCAATCAAAAGAATTTTACTAATTGAGCAATTAAAGAATTCTTCAAAGTACTTATAGTACTTGTATCAAATGGACTATAGCCAGTAATACGATATATGAAGTTAATAAAATACATTTATAAATTAATTATTACTCTTTTCTTACTTCAAATTCACAGTCCTATGTGTACACGTATCAATCGAGCCCTGTATATAATCTTTATATCCTCCTACTGCTTCTACCAAAGGATTTATAAAATTGTCTAAGAATCTACGTAGCCCTAGCCGAACTATCAGCTTCAACAGGAACGTTCTGTGATATAATCGAGTAGTTCGAAATTTTGCAATCATTCCTATAGGTATTATATCGGTATATAATGTAGTATCCATGATAGAACCGTTCTCATACAGTTTTGTAATAGGTGAGAGGAATGTATCAACTGTGTCCTTCGGTCCTAACGTTCTGTGATAAAATAGAAAAAAATCAAAGAAATTTAAAGTATTTTGGTTGTGTTTCTTTTTTCACTTTTATATTTAATATTTGATAAACAAAGAATGAAATGATTTCAAGAGCACTGTGAATGCTAAATAAGCGCTAAATGGAACGCTTTCGTCACAAAGACAAAATATAATATACTCACCTTGCAATGGGATCAAAAAGATACCATACTGCTAATACTGCACTATAAGGTTCTTCCATAATCTGCACTATATGAGGCACTATTAACTGCAAAGTGGCTTCTCTCATACCACTGGCATAAGGTAACAGTCGTTCTAATTCTCTAGCAATTGCTTTTACTTTACATTCATTAATTTTACACAGATACTTCATCTTTATTTTTATTGCAAAATCCATATCGTCCTCAATCTTTACGATAGAATTTAATTCTCGTATCAAACCATTATATTCTTGTAACATTTCCACAATGTTATATAAATATTGACAATATTTGGAAAATGGGAATAAACTGCCAGATAAAATTGGTTGAAGAAACTGATGAGCTGATGGTGGTGGAAGCCCCATGTATGTTATTGTTGGATAACGAAAAGAAGTTTCATTCATCTATAAATAAATATAAAAAAATATATATATATATATACAATAAGATTAGCAATATGTATCTTAATAAAATATAAGATTTTTCAGAATTACAGATAAAGATTTAACTAATTAATAGAACTAATAGAAATAATAAAACTTGCAGAAACAAATAAAAAAAGTTTTGATAAACATAGATTGCAAACTAATTGGTTTTCAAAATACTCAACTTTTTACAAGTTGCATTCTTTATACGATTACATGTATTATAAAATGATTAATATCTCAGTTTGAAATGTCAACAAATACATGGAGAATGATTTTTGAATAATGCAAGAAACTTTAAATCTTTGAATGCATATGTTGTATAGATACAGAAGAAAATACAGTACATAAAAAAATGTCGATAATTTTTGAAAATTTGCCTTAAACATATCCATGTCTTTAATAAGTTTCGAATTCTACAATTGCTGATAATCCAAATTCTCTGAAATATCAGTCATTTCACAGTAAGATTTTTCTGTTTAATTTTGTAAGTTTTATTATATGTATATATATATATTTTTTTTTTTTTCAAATCTTTATCTATAATTATGAAACATATAAAATATAACATTTTTAAATTACTGTTAAAATGTCATTCATCTCTACTCCTATATTATAACTTTTTGGCATAATATCAATTTGTAGCAATAAAGACACAATGTTTCTTATACATTTCGGTAAATTATCTGCTGATGTCTTCAAGATATTTAGACATGTCATAAATCTCTGTGTAAATAATACTTTTTCAATATTCCAGGTTGCACGAAATTTGCCAGCTAGAAATATTTCTACTATCAGACAACCTAGTATCTGTTGCTCCTTGATACGTCCGCTAGCCACAATTTGCTTGTAATTTGTGGAAAAATCATGTGATCCTATTGCAAGTTTATAAACTTGATGGTTAATCTTATGCATAAAAGCATGTGTAGTTTCTACTTGTACAAGTGCAGCAACAGGATTGAAATCCTTTGGAAGGATAATAGGCTGATTAATGGACTTATCCGATTTAACATTATCTTCTATCAACAAAGAACCTCTGGAACGACTCAATAAACGACTCAGTACAAGAGGTGATGATCTTGACATGTTCGTTACTGTTGCAGATTCTTCTTCTTCAATACCAGAACTTTGTCCTTCATCATCGCTAATTCTACTTACAGGTTGATCACTTTCTATAATCATATAACAATTTAATAAAATTACAAGAATGTCAAAATTTCTGATAATTTGAAATCCTTTAAAACTTACTTTTATTAGTTGAACTTACTTTTATTAGTTGAAGATATCGATCGAAGACGCGGTGGTACTTTACTCCAATAGGGAGATGGAATAATTTTTTGTGGATGTGGTTGTATGAAAAGTTGTACAATGCCAGAATTAGTTAAACCAGTGTGATTATCAACCAATTGCAGACAAACATTTTTTGACTTTATAGCAGCAGAACCAGATAATCTATCATGTAAAGAATGTATATCAGAAAGATTCAAATAAATAATGAATAGTTCATTGAGCAAGATTACATTCGTACTTATAGCCGAAGGTCAAGTCTATC
This sequence comes from Cephalotes varians, assembly GCA_037157785.1. Classification (NCBI taxonomy): domain Eukaryota; kingdom Metazoa; phylum Arthropoda; class Insecta; order Hymenoptera; family Formicidae; genus Cephalotes; species Cephalotes varians. The sequence continues at coordinate 23,212 of JANQDE010000446.1, forward strand.
CAGTGATGTAATCTTTCTGAAACATGAAAGCTTTCTAATGCTTCTCTATGTTTTTTGATAAAATCTTCTGGAGAAGTCGCCCATGTCGGAATTTCTAAATCAGGCAAATCCTCATGCATGGACTGTAAATAAGACATATTTAAAAAATGTTGAACTAAGATTTTATCATTGTTAAATAATAATTTATATTATAGATGCATGTGAAAAAAATTGATTCTAATTAGCAGGTCTTGAATTGAATTCTGCTCACTATTTCATACATGCTCTGAATTACAGAATTGAAAGTTGAAGGTTGTAAATGAAAAAATATGGAATAGTAAATAAGTAATAGTAAAAAGTTCAGAAAGTTATGTTTCAACTATAATAATTTATATTGTATTACCTTAAAAACACTGGGATCATTAAAAAACTGTGGTATACATTCATCTGGACTCCAATCATATAATCTCTGAATCGAAGCTGGGTATTCTCCAGGTACCCATAATGGTCGTACATGTTTACAAAGTACAGATTTATTATATCGGCGTGAAAGATATACATAATAAGTAATCTCTGACAAAACATCAGATACATGGTGTCCAACCTACAATTTAACATTGATTATTCAACATAGAATAAGTTTTTTTACATTTACACAATTTATAAACCTCAGTTGACTGCGAGTCAAATGTAAGATCCAATTGCCTGTCTCCCTTGTTTAATCTAAATTTCGACTTTGTTAGATCTCTCCAGTTTCCACCATTTCTTGATGTAAAATCTGTCACCCAAGGCATAACATGATGACAGCTGGGATTACCATATCTTCTACCAGCTAAATTATTGAGTGCAGTTAAATAATCAAAGTTGCTAATACAATTATACATCCACATCTCGCATAATTTCACAATATTCTCATTTAAACCAAAATCAGTATTATTTGAATAAGATATATCATCTTTTTTACTATAAATATTGCTGCTTGAATTTTTCTCTTTACTTTCTTGAGTACTTATACATTCACTATCAGGTTTTAGATAAATATTATCGTTTAACTTTGGTAATACCTAAAAACAAAATTAGTTCAAATAAAATATTTTTTCCTCCTATTTTATTAAATACTTATTATTTGTCTTGTTAAATATTAATGGTGCTAAAATATTGAAGTTTACTATAGAAGTAGTTATTATGCAAAATATATATACCTGAATAGTAAAATTGTCTGTAACTAATATGTCACTAAGTGTAATCTCTCCTAATGCAAGACCACAATCGTGCAGATCTCTGGATAATCTCAATAACTGATAAACAACAAACAATGGTTTTCCATAACTTATATTAAGAGCAGCAGGACTGTACATTACACATCTAAAATTAATACTTATAATAGAATTCAGAAATATCTTATGATTATGCATTAAAAATATACAAATAAACATATATAATACAAAAATACATAGTACAAATAAATATATAGTGTATATACTCACTCGCGAAGAGAGTAATTGGCAGTCTGCTCATAAAACATTATAAATGCAGACGGTGTTTCTATGACAAAATAGATTGGTACAAGATTGCAATGTGTTTCAGACAGTATACCATTTGATACCAATAAGACTGTACCATGCCGTACTTGTACCACAGTACAGCCATACATTCTATTCAATATTTCATGCATAATAGTAACGTCACTCACATTAGCAGTAATATTAGATTGCTCCTTTTGTTCAACAAAATTCCAGGGATCTATATATTTTACAAGAAATTATTAATTTATATATGATACTTAGTAATAAAACAGTGGAGATCTAAATTTAATCTAAATTTACAAATTTAAAATGATACATTAAACATACTGTAATATTTTTTATATGTTTCTTTCCATAGATTTCGATAATTAGTTTCTGCAACATAATGCAGTAATTGTGAAAACATTAATTCTGCTTGATTCCTTGTGTCACTAGTAGGTCTTCCTCTTGGTAAAGGAATTGCATTCCTATGTTGCTTTATGTACACCTAACAATAACAACATTTTATCTCATGTTTTATTGCATCTTACATAAAACATGTAAAAGATGTTTAAGTACTTTTGCATAAATTTTCAGCCAATCACTACCCAATTCATCAATAGTGGGCTGTGCCGCAATTTCATCGTTGGATAAACGATCGTGACTGATAAAAGTAAATGGGCCAATTATTGAAAATTGGGAAAGCCAATTTCTGTGAACTGTCAAACAAATTCTCTCGTCTGTCAGTATCATATATTTCGTTGGTACTAGCAGATGTTCCTTTATTATATCCATTTTGCTTTGTATTATTCAGAGTCACTATATTTTTAAATAAAAATCCTGGTTTTTTCCATTTTCATTTTATCCAAGTTTAGCTTATATCGGTTAATATCTTCTTCTCTTTTAACTGTCACCGTCACCGCAATGGCTCCCTCCAAAGCTTTCTCTTCTTCTCTCTAGGCTGCGTTCAGAAACATCACCCAATCACGCTAGAGTGTCATTCTATCTTTGTTTAAGGGCCAATTTCACCAACGTCGGTTAAGCTAACCGACAGTTAAAGTGTCAATCGTGATTGGTTCATTCTGATCAAAGACAAATGCGATTGGATAATTCCATTGGAATTAACCGTCGGTTAGTCTAACCGACGTTGGTGAAATTGGCCCTAAGTCCAATGAACAATAAAGATAGAATGACACCCTAGCGTGATCGGGTGATGTTTCTGAACGCAGCCTAGAAAGGACGCCGTCTTTCTTCTTCTCTAAAATGGCACCGTCTCTTTCACGGAGTCCATTCAGCCATATAACATATAGGGTGAATTCGTTTATGCAGTCACTGCTGCAGAGGGTGTCATTTTATCTTTATTTATCTTTATATATTGTTTATTGGACGTAAACAAAGATAAAATGACACCTTCTGCAGCAGTGACTGCATAAACGAATTGACCCATAGGCTACGTTCGGGCAGACGCTATCAAGCCCGTATTAGACTAGAGATTGGGATTGAGACTGGATTGGAATTTAACCAATCAGAAAAAAGAAAACCAATCTCAGGTTTAGTGAACTTTGCTTCGATTAGTCAAAATCCAATCCAATTTCAATCTCAATGATCTAGTTTACACCCAACCGTCCAATCTCGATTCACTCCGAAGTGAACTAGATTTAGGGAACGTTTACATCGGATTGATATTATTCCTAGTAAGAGCGGTATGAAAGTGAAATGTCAGAGTTGCCAACCTAGTTAATTATAAACATATAATAGTGTCTTATAACTTTACGGAGAAGTCGAAGGTGCAAATTCACTACCCGGTGAAGTAACAACAAAAACAATATTTAGAATAATAATTAACATTATTTTGGTATTTTTTGAAGTTTTGCTAAAAATATTGTGGACATACAGTGTATAATAATGGATTTACAAGATAATAGTTATTAATGCAGCCTACATGAAAATTATAAAACATATGAATTTACTCAAAATACATACGTATCATAAAACTTATTAATTAACTTATTAATTTATGCATATTATATGGTCAAAACTTACGTTTCAAACTTTTATATTTTATTTGAATTTGTTTTGCATCCCGCATTATTCCGTTCTTGTTCATATCATTCTCCAGTGACTTAAAAATATCACTTGTTCTGAATCTTTTACTGTCCATTAGGTCAGCAATTTGTTTTTCTCTTAATAATGTTAAAAGAGTCGTAATTTCATGGTGTAACCAAACATCTCGTCGTCGATCCATTTATATTTCAAATTAATTGAATATATTTACTTCAAAATACCCTTATATTTAACAATAATACCCGAGCAGCACAAATTAGTTGGCCAACTGTTGTTCAACGTTGGTCAACCGTTGGTTAACCGTTGCCCAACTAATTTGTGTTGCTCGGGTAATAAGTGCCCAATCATATTTTTGTATACATTTTAGATACAAATTTTTTAGTTATTTTGAAAAATGTTTATCTAAAATGTATACAAAAATATGATTGGGCACTTGACATCCAGCCACGACCGTTATAGGCATTTCTCTGATTTGATTTAATTTACCCTTATATTTGCCTATTTGTGTCTGATCTTATTGCTTTATGTATTATATGTTGGTAACATTCACTACGTTTCGATCCGAAACGTTTACACTACACTTATTCTAATCTTAGTTCGCTCTACTCCGCTGAGAAAAGAGGATTGAAGTGAATCGAAACTGATCCGTTTACACCCAAGAAATTTCACTTCACTTCAAAGTGAATTGGGATTGAATGGCTGGGTGTAAACTAGGTCAATCTCTAGTCTGATACGGACTTTAGCGCTAAAAATTTATAGTACACGTTGGGTGCGTTCCGAAATGTGCTGACAGTACTGACAGTACCACTACTGAAACTACTATTTTTTAGCCGTTCCAAAATTATCTGTAAATCTGGCAGCAGTGAAAATCAAAACGCATTTGCAGTACACAGTGCATAATCTAAATCCTGACGTATTAAGTGCAACTAAGGATTGCAGACAAACTTGCATAGTTGCATAACCGTATGTATAAAGAAAATTATCCAGTCACATTTTATGTGCTTCATTATGATAGAAACGCGGTTGGATACAGCTATTAAACGAATACAGCTATTATTCTGAAAGTTCGTCAGATGATGATGATGAWGATATTTTGAATATTTTAAAATAAATTTCGAAACGCCATTGATGCCAAGAGCACGCATAAAAAATATTATATTGAAAATGTAAATCTTTCAGATGAAGGATTTAAAGAACACTTTAGATAATATTTAATAATTAAGTTGAGAATTTATATAATTAAATTTTAAAAATTTATGAAAAAAAGATTTAAAAGATATCTTGAATTTATTAAAAAAATAACATTAAGAAATTAATTAATCATTGTATATTGTATTAATTGAGACATTTTTTTAAATATCTTTAATAAATATCTTTTCCTTTTTCTGTAATTAATCTAATTTTATCGATCGTTACAAGTCGCCATATGGGTCAATTTCACCAATGTCGGTTAGACTAATCAATGGTTAATTCCAATGGAATTATCCAATCGCATTTGTCTTTGACCAGAATGAATCAATCACGGTCGACACTTTAACCATCGGTTAGCTTAACCGATGTTGGTGAAATTGGCCCTGCATGCATTACTGAACTTGCACTACCTTCTGAAATTGTGTAAATTCAGCCGGAAGTCAGTAATTTCCTAGGACCTACTTTCATGAAAAAGGTAGTAATATTATTAACTTAGGCCTTGTGTACACGATGCAAGAAATTGGTCCAAGATCTTGAACGGAGAGAGGATTAACCAATTGCATTGATCAAGTGATCGAATTATTCAAATGCGATTGGTTAATCCTCTCTCCGTTCAAGATCTTGGACCAATTTCTTGCATCGTGGACACCGGGCCTTAATCCTCTCTCCGTTCAAGATCTTGGACCAATTTCTTGCATCGTGTACACAAGGCCTTACAGTAGAAAACAACTGAAAACAACTGAAAACAATTTCGAAACGAGAAAACAGTATTGTCAGTACTGCCAGCACATTTCGGAACGCACCCGTTATGCGCACAACATAGCCATGATATATCTCCATCACTGAAATACAATAATACTGGAACGAGCGCGACCCTATGAATAAGTGTGATCCGAGAGAGAGCGTCCAAGGTGGTATCTTTAGCCTTCTCTAAGCTATACTACGCATGTGTGGTAAACGATAGTGGGGATCGTACAGTCTCGTTTTATAAAAGACGGTTACGTGTATCCAATAAACGTTACAAAGAAACTTTTGGCCAGATTGTACTAAAAAGAGACAAAGATACCACTTAAGACCCTCTTTGTCATTTCACGACACTAGCGCCCGCGCTCGTTCCAGTATTATTATATTTCAGTGATCTCCATAGAGATATTAGAATAGAGGGCAGAAAGTATACGGTTAGGCAGTAAGCCTGAATCCTCATGCAGACACTGGCGCTTTGACACCGAGCGCTGATTGGGTAAAGTGTTGTTTTTACTAGAAACATTCTAGAAAATTTTTACTAAAACAACATTTTATCACTGAAATATAATAATACTGGAACGAGCGCGGGCGCTAGTATCGTGAAATGACAAAGAGGGTCTTAAGTGGTATCTTTGTCTCTTTTTAGTACAATCTGGCCAAAAGTTTCTTTGTAACGTTTATTGGGTACACGTAACCGTCTTTTATAAAACGAGACTGTACGATCCCCACTATCGTTTACCACACATGCGTAGTATAGCTTAGAGAAGGCTAAAGATACCACCTTGGACGCTCTCTCTCGGATCACACTTATTCATAGGGTCGCGCTCGTTCCAGTATTATTATATTTCAGTGATTAAAGGTTCCGGTTGTCTCTCTCGCACGTTAGCGCTGATTGGCTGTCGAAATGTTTCGAAAACAAAGCAAATCAGCATAGCCAATCAGCGCTAATATGCGAGAGAGATAACTGGGGCCCTTATTGCTATTTCTCTCTCTCTAGCACGATATCGCAGATTCTGCCCCCTTCTGTCCTCTATTCTTATATCTCTATGTATATCTTCAATCTTTCACAATCCACAGGGAAGTCGTATAAACGAAAGCGCCTTCTTCTTCTTTTTGTTTGATTATGGCTCATGGTCCCTTCCATGATAGGAATCAAGCCAGCGACACACGATGCTTGTTTTCCTGCTGGATTGCTTGCGTTTTAGTAAATTACTAAAATTGCACCAAACAGAAGGCAGAATTTCTAGTGATTTACTAAACGCAAGCAATCCAGCAGGACAACAAGCAACGTGTGCCGCTGGCTTTAAGTCCCGGTCTACAATAGGTGTAGTAAGCCTGAAGCCTTAAGAAATTAACCAATCATGATCGAATTTGAAGAGAAAAATGAACTATGATTGCTCAATTTCTTACCGCTTAAGGCTTACTACACCTATTGGGTGCATCCAGAAGCGCAACCGAGCGCAACTGAGCGCTCAGTGAGCGGTTGCGCTTCTGGATACACCCATTGTAGACCGGGGTTAATGGGTGCATTCAGCAGATTCAATGGCTGCGTTCAGCAAAGAAAGTAGCGGTGCAACTGTTGTAAAATTCGTGAATCTGATTGGTCTATGCTCTTAGATTCAGTCAAGATTAAGAGCATACGCCAATTAGATTCATGAATTTTACAACAGTTGCACCGCTACTCTCTCTGCTGAACGCAGCCATTGGTCGCGTTCAGCAGATTCAACTGTTGCGGAGCGGATCCGTGAGCGCTCGCTGCTATTGGTGTATTCTTCTAGATCATCCAATAGCAACAAGCGCTTATGGATCCGTTCTGCAACAGTTGAGTCTGCTGAACGCGACCAATGGCTGCGTTCAGCAGAGAAAGCAGCTTAGTAAGCGCTTTGCGCTGATTGGATTATACTTTTAGATCTAAATTGAGATAGGACTACTCCTCTAGATCTAAAAATGTAGTCCAATCAGCGTAAAGCGCTTACTAAGCTGCTTTCTCTGCTGAACGCAGCCAATAGTTGAGTGAGCGTTCGCTGCTATTGGTATATTCTTCTAGATTCATCGTGGATCTAAAAGTTTACTCCAATCACAGGCAATAATCACTAAGCGCTCACTCAACTGTTGAATCCGCTGAATGCACCCAATGGCTCTGGCTCACAGGACGCGGCAAAGTGGCAGCGCGGTGGCCAATCACCGTCTTGTTTTCTAATGGCTCCGTGTTGGAGTGATTGGCCACCGCGTTGCCGCGTCGCCGCTTTGCCGCGTCCTGTCTGCCAGAGCCTGTCTGCCTCTCATTCCACGCGTGTCTCTACTCCCACCACTGCCATCAGCAATTCATTCTATATATCGATAGGACCATTTCGTTTTGCGGAGTTCGGTCTCTTCCCCTCTACCTTCTTGGTTATTCCTTTCAACGGATTCCCTCTCAATTCGACGCCAAAACTGGTTTCACTTCGTTTCACGGAGTTCTGTCTTCTTATCTCTTATTTTATGATTCCGTCTTGCTACAGCTGCGTTCCGAAACTTATCGGAAAAAAAGACGTTTCGTTTTGCCGAGTGGGTCAAGTGTAAATGAATATACGTTATATTGGTATGTGTAAATTTTACAAGAATGTTCTTTATTGAATGCGCGGTTTTCTTGTAATCTTGATGAAAATGCGCGGGCAGTTGTCGATAATGCGGTAAACTTATAAACAGTCAATTGTAAAACGATATAAAATAATTTTGATATAACTATCGTAGTGTCGCTGATTGAACTTCAGTTCATGTGTTTCTTTTGTCTTTTTTTTTTTTACCTCAATCAACTACAATCGGCTTACGTTGCGATCATGTCGTGGAAAGTAAAATATTGTCTGACGTTGAGAAATACTAAGTAATGTGTTATTAGTTTTTTAATAACTGAATATATAATGTAAAAATTTGTTGAGTGAGAGACATAATAGTAATTACAATGTTCGGTGTCGCAATTCATTTGTCGTTTATGCTCACTTTGCATTGCTTTTCAGAGAATAATCAAGGTAACTACACAAGAACTTGCTTATCGGGAGAAGCATTTCCATGGTAGGTTAATCTCGCCTAATAGTTTATATATAAACTTTGTATTATATATATATATATATATATATATATATATACACACACACAAGTGATTCAAAAGGTTATTGCCAAGTTAAGGGGATCCTAAACTAAAAGAATTACAGGTGGATAAATTTTTCTGAATTGGCTGTATGGTATTGCAAAATCTTTTTAGATAATTAAAATATGCACAAAAACAAAATGCATACTTCAGTTTACAAAGATCAAAAAAAAGATTAAAAATTACATTTATATCACTTGTTTTTGGCTCGTACAGCTGTCACCTAATGTTTTTCTTAATATAAAAGTTCTGTAACTTGTATGTACAAAATGAGACTGTCTTGCACTTCGAAACATACATGAACGAATAATATGCTTACAGATTTAAGGGCTTAAGCACGGACTCTTGCATAAGGTATAAAGCATAAGAAAATCAAATCAAAATATTTTATTTCAGGGCTGGAAAAATCATGATTTTTTTAAAAAAATTAAAAAAATCGGATTTTTTTTAAATTTAAATTAGATTTCTTGTTTGAGTTAATTATTTTTAGTAGTAAGAAAATAATTAAATTTTATCACAAAATAATAAATGTGTTTTTTTTTTTTACTAAGCTTACTAAACTTTAATTCATTGTAAATAATCAGTGATTTCAAACACTAGGATTCAAAAGAATCAAGTGAAAATCGTTAATTTTAAATTAATTTTTATCAATAACTCTTGAATAAAATAAAACTTATTTTTTAATGAATTTATTTGAATACTTAAATTTGTATACATAATTTTTTATTCACGAAGATGAACGCATACACTTAAGGCGGTATTCATAGTCAATTCTTATATTTAAGATCATCTTAAGATTTCCATTTCAACCAATAAGAGAACCGTATAAACTTACTTAAGACGATCTTAAATATAAGAATGGATTATGAATACCGGTCTTAATTATAAAAATTAACTTAACTGTCTTTTCGTTTCCTGATTTATTTCTAAGTTTCAAAAAACAAGAAAAAAAAAAACAAAGAAGTCGCATATAGCAATCTTAGAGACACCAATATATAATTATACACAAAATATGTCCATATATCCTTTTTTTTTTGTAAAATTACTGCACAGCATAGCTAGTATTGGGCATTATTAAATTATAATGAAAATTAACAATTAAAATTTTAATCAAATTTAGGATTTAAATCAAATGATTTTTTTGATAAAAAAATCATTTTATTTAAATCGCGATTTAAATCACTGATTTTAATCAATTGATTTAAATCATTCCAGCCCTGTTTTATTTCTTTCTTTTTCTTGAAATGAAGGATTATGATTGATTTTCTCATGTCTCATGCATTAAAGTCTATTTTCTAAGCCTAGAAAAAAATTTTACTGCAAATTATACATATATGTATGTGCAATATTGATATAATGATATGTTAAGTGTGTTAAGTATGATAAGTGATGTGTTAATATTTTAGAAATGTGTATGAATCATATTCAATTAGTAAAACATAATTTTAGAAGATCGGGTTTGACTTTAGGATTTCCTTAAAAAATATATAAGGATTGAAATAAATCAACTTTTGAATAAGAAGACATGTATTTTAAAGTAATCCTTTAATAAAGTTTTTTAAAGTGAGTCAATATAGACCTTGAACATGGATGTAATATATTGATAAAATATAATTTGCTAATCTTCAACTAGCTTTATTTTATTTTTAAGGTACAAAGATTATATTAACTTGCACATCAAAATTCATAGGCTTTTGGATTCAAATAACAAGCAAATAATATAAAAGATGATATAAAAGCACTAAAAAAAGATCATTATAAAATCATTCATATGGCTCTACAAAGTACAATCACCAGCAGTATATTAAGTATCAGAGTTTTCTACATTCAAATGTCTTTACTGTTTTAGGATTACTTCTTGGGGAACATTCAAAAGTTCTAGTTTGATCTTTTTAAACATTTCTTAATTTTGGCAATTTTCTTTCAAATCTCTAAACCTTTCAAATCTCTAAATAAAACACTATATGAATATTTATTATTTATCAAAAATTAAAAGAAAAATCATGGTTAATATGTTAACGTTTATTTATCTGTTCACATAGTTTTATTTACAAAGACTTTTATACCTATGATAATGTAGAATTGTACGTGCATTTTACATTTAGATATTATCAAAGATAGGCAAATAGTGTGTACCACCTGTGGTAATGAATTAAATATCCAAACAAAACGAGTCTTTTCTCATTGGAATTTCATTGGAATACTGCAATGTGAGGTAAGATGTGTTTATAGATGTTATTCTATATGAGATCAAATGCATTCATTATCTAAAGTAAAGCTTTGAGCTTATTTTTTATTGTAATTATATATTAATGCACTGCTATGCAATGTTATATTATTATTTTTTAGGTATGCTGGAATCACTTGAAGAATATACAGGTGAAATTTGATGAAGACAAAGCTAAAAACTATTGTCACATATGCGGTGAGAACAAGAAATTATATGTGTGTAACAAAGACTGTTCTTCAGCGTTTTGTAAGGTAATGAATTCAGCATATCTTTTAACCCTTCGTCTGTACATGTAAATTTTGGTGCACCGTCTGTACACAGGGTCTAAAAAGTCCTGTCGATTATTTTTTGAAGAAAAATACGTTTAAAAAATCTGAAAAAATTCTGAAAGATGTGTCTTTTATCCCTTATGATGATTCAATAGTCTTTCAGTCGATTTATAAAAAGGTTTTTTATTTATAACAATTAAAAAAAGAG
>JANQDE010000446.1:34878-71214 GCA_037157785.1 Cephalotes varians
AACACCTTTTTCGTTTCATCATTTTTGTTTGAGGATTCAAAGATATTTCTTCCTCTTGACCTAAAATTTCTTGGATAGAAAACCTTATACTTTTTCGAAGATTTAAAACTTCAAGTCTTTTTTTCAAACATGGTTGCACAAGATCAAAGATTAGTTCTTTAATAAATTCTCGCCGATGAATTTTAATATTATTTTTTCGAAGATAATATAAAATAAAGGCATTTATTCCTGCCTGGTCTAACATGCCAGAAAAAACGCATAGGCCAGCGGTTTGTGATACACGACGTTGTGTACTCTTTACACAATTGATCGAATATGTCGGTACCACCTTTTTGCAATAAAACTGATAGGGATGAGTATTTAATGCCGATTACATGCGAATAAAACCATAATAATATTTTCACTTACCTACACGAAATACCACCGCCGTCTGTACAAAGGGTCTTTTTTGGGTACGCTCGTCACTTTCGTTAGCTGGTACTCTGGCACAAACTGCTGGATCGAAGCGTTATGGCGGTTACGAGTTCCCCCCTATACCTAGTTTTTTTAGGGAAAGGAGCCAAGCTCCGCTCTTTTTGATTTTGAAAGTTATTTGACTTGAAAATTTCGGTTGTTCCCAAAAAGACCCTTTGTACAGACGAAGGGTTAATAAATATTAATCGTTTAAATATGACAATATGTGTGATTATTAAGTATTTTCTAGGGATGTATAAAGAGGAATGTAAGTCTGTCGTTGCTGGATGCAGAAAAAGAAGATTGGAAGTGTTTCATATGTAATCCTAAACCAATTTGGGACCTCAGAGCCATATGTGCTGTTGTAATGGATTCCCTTTCTAAGTAAGTATATAAATATCAAGTATATAAATCAAGCGTAATATTGCTCATGAAACTTACCTGTTGTGAATGTACGTTTTTATGTTTGATAGGTATCCATTTATATTTCTTAAATATTTTAAATGTGACATTTATTATATATATTTTTTTTTATGTCATGTGCGCGCGCGCGCGTGTATGTGTGTGTGTAGCATGTAGATTTTACTAGCTAATTATTATATATTCTTTACAAAACTAAAATATATTGACTGTGTTCGGGGAACGCATTGTCAGCGCTATTGCGTCATTCTATCCTTATAGTTCATTAGCCATAAAACAAAGATAGAATGATGCAATAACGTTGATAGCGCGCTTCTCGAACGCAACCATTGTAACTTTTGCAAGTAACAATTTGATAATTTTCTTAGAAATTAAGTTGCATGTTCAGTAATGTTTAGTATATCATGCATTATTCTACGATTTATTGTTTAAATTTAATGTTTTTATTAACAGTTTGAGGATGGGAACTTTCTGATAAAGAAACTTATGAAAATACTTGCTTTCCAAGAGTTTTCATGATCAATGAATTTAATTCTGGTCTTAGAATTTTTAAATTCAAAATAGTGAATCCAATATATATATATATATATATATATATATATATATATATATATATATTGTACAAATCAAATTTTAAACAAATCTAATTATTGACTATGTTCAGCAGACAAAGCAGATCAGTGAACGCTCAATGATTCTTTAATGTGATTGGTTCTTGCCTTTAGATCTTTGCTGGATCTAAGTGTAGAAACCAATCTTAATAAAGAATCACTGATCTGCTTTATCTGCTGAAGGCAAGCATTGTGAAATATTGATTTTAGTTCTTGGAATCACATTCAAATCTGAATTTGAACGTGACTTAAAAAATCAAAAAGGTAGTTATTTCCAATGGAATCACATTCAAATTTGAATTTGAATATAATCTAAAAATTCAGAAAGTAGTTATCTTCAATGAAGGAAGATGTTGAAATTTAAAAAGATAGTTACTATGTTATTATGGAAATTATTAATAGAATTTTGACATTTTCAGTTACTACTACATGAATTTTGACATTTTCAGATACACATTTTTTTCAGATATTCACATTTGTATGCGATTCCAAGAACCCTCTAAAACCAAAAGTTTCATGAGCAATACTAACTTTCAATAAAAAAGGAGTTTATGTCACAGAATTCATAATGGCTGCGTTCAACAGAAAAAGCTTAGTGAACGCTTTGGGCTGATTGGACTATATTTTTAGAGCTAGAGGAATAGTCCTATTTCAATTTAGGTCTAAAAATATAATCCAATTAGTACAAGGTACTTACTAAACTGCTTTGGGTCAGTTTCACCATCTCCGGTTAGCTTAATCGACCGATTATTCCATTAGAATTAACCGATTCGTCGCATTTGTCGTTGACTAGAATGGATCAATCACAGTTGACACTTAATCAGCCGATCAAGCTAACTGGAGATGGGGAAAAACTAACTCTTTTTCTACTGAAGCAGCCAATATGAATTTGAAAATATCAGAATTTTGAAATCAGTTACTACTGTTTACATAGCACCGATAAGCTTCAAGTAAAGTGAAACTGAAAATTTGGCAATGTTATTTAGCAATGTTAAAAATCTTTAACAATTTTAATATAATCAGATGATCAGATTACTTTTTGAAATTCTGCTTGCCACATTCGATCCATCATTTTGAATTTTCTATTTTTGATTTGAATAAAACATCAAATTACATGAAAATCGAGCAAACAGTTTACAAGATAAAAGGGATTAATTCCAAAGGGGACTTCCCATCCACAAAGGGTTAATACTGTTAGTCCGTTCTGTTATAACATAATTTGATAGAAGAAGAAAATTTTGTATAAAATAAGATGTGTGAAAGCGAAAAACAAAATAGAATCTATCGCGTTTTTAGCTACAGGACTGGCTGACAGATACTAAAAGTTCGAGAATAAACGAGTTAAAGAAGAATGAGGGATATGCATGTATACGCAATACTTCAAATACATCTGGAAAAAAAGAAGATATGTACATGTGGAATGGATCTTCTGTTTCAGAAAGGGTAACAAGAGAAGCATCAACAAGATTGAAAAACGTATTTTACCATCTCAGGTACAACGAATAGAAAAAACCAGAGAAGTACAAAAAGTCTTGCAAACGTTGTGTGACAAAGAGGATGATGACTCTCCTGAAAAGTCATTTGTTTTCGCAAGAAATCGTCGTACAAATCACAATATAAACTTCATTCAGCAGAAAAAAATATTGGAAGTAGATATAACAGATTTATCCAGCGATTCATCTTGTGCAAATGAAAATTCTATCTTATTTAAAAAAAAAAGACAGAGTAAAAGCGAGAGAGATCAAAAAGCGAAATCTGTACAGGATTCTTATTCCACGCAAAAAGTTTCAAGATCAGTTGTAAAAGAAAAAACATCAAAGAAATATAAAATATCTAGTGATTCCAATGATAATTCTACTGATACATCGTTAAATAAAACAGGAAAACGTACAATTAAATCTGAAAAAATAGTGAAACGTAAAATAAATATTCGTATATGTTCTTCTGACAGCGAAAGTGATGAGAATGATATAAACAGAGCGTCGAATGTATCCAAGAGGACTTCAAAAGATATCAAACTGAATAAGAAAATGGATAATTCTTATGATGCAAAGTCGAAGACAAAGAAATATGACTCGATTAATGAATCTGAAGACGAAGAACATAAAAAGCAAAATAGGAGAAAACATTTGGAAACGAGTCGGATGACATCGCACAGTAATAATGACGAACAAAAATGTGATAAGTCATCAAAACAGAAACTTTCTAATATTCAGGAAGATGATTCGGATGATAGTTCTAGTAAAGAATTTCAGAAGATAAAACTTCAAAAAGTGAATCGCGATAAATACTCTGTGAGGCAATTGGTAGACTCGGAAATAAATCATACTAAGTCACCTATAAAAAATTTGAATGATAAGAGTGATAAAGATATTAATGAACAATCGAATCAGAATCTTAATGATGTAAAAAATATTTTAAAGGACTGTAAGAAGATATGTTTAAACTTTCAGATGTATGTAGAAAGTATAGAGCAGTTATATGACAAAGAAGATGAAGAACAACTTATACTGAAGTCTACAGAAAAAATTGGTAAGTTGAGGACGATGTTGGAGAAAAAACAAAAAGATTTAACAACTTCTTATCAGTTATTTAAAAATAAAAAAAAATCTGCTACAAGGAGATCAAACAAAGTAGTTAATGATAATAAATCTTCAGAAGAACGTGAAAAATTCACAGAGAGCGAGAATAGACACATCTCCATTGACGAACAGGATGAAAATAAGGCTGTGTCTGAATGTGACAGCGAAGAAATCTTTTCAGCGGATGAAACAAGATCACCGCAAAAAATGCAGGCAACTCTGCGCAAAGTAGATACAGCAAGAATAGAAAACAGCCTAAGTAACAATGAAACTAACACCGATGATGAGGATACAATTTCAATAGCTGAATCAAAGAATAACGATAAAGGTAATGTGAGCATGCAAGATGATTTGATCACTTCTCCTATATTAGGTTTAAAAGAGAAAAAGACCAGCACAGAACGATCAAGTAAAAAGCAACTATTTTTAGAATACAATAAGAGCAACAATGAGATACAACTGACAAATGAAAATGCTAACGATAAACAGAAAAGTAATTTAAGTATTGATAATGACGAAACCAAGATAGAAAATTCTCTTTCAAAAAGTAGCAACAAGAAAGTGACATTGGAAAATGATGAAACTAATCAATCAAACAAAAAGAATATAATCAATGAATCAATGGATATGTTTGACACATCTCCCGAGACTGCAGAAGAGAGTAGAATGGAAGTTGAGATAAATGTAGAAACGAATTGTGATAAAGAAGCGCTTTTGCATACATCTAAAGATAAATTTTTAGATCCTTGCGAAAGTTTCTTGCAAGATAAAGTTCCAAGTGAAAAAGAGAAGATATCTCTTTCAATCTATGATAATAAAGAAGAGAAAGATGTAGCAAATCAAGATAATCAGAAGAAAACTAATGCGGAAGTTCCTGAAGATTTGAAAGTATCCGGAAAAACAAATGTCGATGACAACGAATCTCTCGATGACGCTGAAGCATTGGCAAAGAAAACTCTGCTAGCAACCGATTCTGACACGTCGGATACACCCGATGAAAACGTAGCTAAGTTAACTGAAGATTTAACCACAAACGATACTAATCGAAACGAAAAGAAAAATGAAACGGAAGGTAACGATTCTGATGTCAATAGCGTTAGTACAATAATACTTTCAACATTTATAAAAGAAACAAATACCGACGCTGAAAAGAATATTATCACTAAAGCCGAAACTAAAGCTGAAAAGAAAAGTGATGATCGATCGGATAAGAGATCTCGTCAAAAAGTGAGCTCTTCAGAAGATGAGGAGGCAGAAAAGGCTGCTAAAAAAGCTCTCTTAGAATCAAATTCAGACGATTCTATATTTTTGTCATCAGAATCGGGAAAATTCACCGACAAGAAGTCTGAGTCAGATTCTTATGGAAAAAATGCCGAAGCAAAGCTGTCGCTCTTAGCATCTTCTAGTGAAACCTCTAGTTCTGAACCGACTCTATCTGAAATGGCAAATGTTTCGAAGAATATTAAACATAATCATGAGTCTGAACCTGAAAATGATGGAGAATCTATGATCTCCAGACTAAAGAAGAGAAGACTCAAACTCGACAAAAATCACCATTACAAGAATGATAAGAAATTGAGAATGTCCTGCAAAGTTCATTTAACGCGATTAAGTACCGAAGTTCTTAAATGCTATTCACGTGCGTTAAGAAAGTCAACAGAGTATCTGGAACATAAGGCACTTAAAAGGTATCAAATACTTTCTGTAAAACATATGTCTATTGTCTTGCATCGTTTGGCTTATAAGTAAATCTGTTTAATATTAGAATTTCAAGTATATGATAGAATTATATACTTGATTATATACTTAGTTAGGATTTTTGGTATATTAAAGTAGTAAAATTAATATAATTTTGCATGAGATTATATCTCGTTAATTCGAACATATGAACATTTGATATGAAAATATAATGATGATAAAAATAAATATACTAAATTGTTAGCGTTATTTTTGTTTATTACTATAGGACGTTATAAAGTATTTCATTTAATGTAATGTGTTCTTTATTATATACGACAAATATTTTAACATTTTTTATTCATACTTTCCGAAAAATTTTTATTATGTAAAAGCTAAGCAGATGCATACAGAAATATAAATTCCAGTTATTAAAATTAAAAACTCTGTTAACGAGAAAAATTTCGAATCTAGAGTAAAAATGTAGAACAAAATTAATCATGTTCCATTACATGAGCGAACATAAAATAGAGAGCTCCATAATTTTATCAATCATCATACTTTATCCTTCAAGAAATTATATATATTTTTTCGATATTCTTTTGTCACTTTTTGATAAAATAAAAGATTTTTATGTTAACTTAGGTTTTGTAAATTGAAAGGAGAGTCCAAAAATTAGTCCCGATGAATCGATTGGTGCAAAGAAAAAACGCAATTACTTTTCAAAAAAGATATGTAATTATATATTGCAAATTGCATAATTTTTTTGAAAAGCAATTATGCTAGTTTTTTTATATTAACCTTGGAAAATTGATTTTTTTTTTTTAAAATAAATTTTATTATCATTATTTACCCACATTCAGATCATAAACGTTTGTCTGACATTTTTGTCTGTCGAGCTCAGTTTTCGAGATATTTGATCGGATTGTTAGGATATTCTATATGTAAAACGCATTAAAAATGAATATGTGTATATGTATAGAATAATTTGCATCTATCTCATACAAAAAATATAGATAAAAAATAAGATACAATATTCGCTTTTTTAGCTCTTTTTTCGTATTGTACATCTTGAAATACTTTGAATTACGAATATTGTGCATGATATTATCGTTTTCAATAATAATAAGTAAAAAATGGACTGATAAGCAAATGACACAAATTATAGTATTGTTTTTAATAATATTTCTCTGCATTTTCTATTATTATAAATGTTTTTTTTTCCCCATATGCTTCAAGGAACATTAATTTTTATTAATTTTTAGATGTCGGTTTGAGACCATTTTTGAACTTCCTTTCAATTTTATGTAATAAAAACTTAAATGATCTTTATTAACATTCGTAAAAGTCTAATAGAAATCTTTACGGCAAATATGTCACTTATTATTTAATTTACTATGATTGTAAAGTATATTAAATATCAGTTTATTCACGTAATATACGCTTCCTTAAATCGTCAATTCTTTGAATCCAATATACTGAAAAATATTTAACTCTGTTCTAACGCGAATATATTTGTTTTTATATAATATAAAAACAAATATAATGTTTAATAATTTTATGTAAAATAGTACCTACAATTTCTGCGGACTAAAGTTTTGTATTATAAACTTAATATTGTTTCTTACAAACTTGCTTTGACAATGAATGAAATAGCTTAATACTTTATTATATAATATTATACAATAAATTTTTCATGTGACAAATTTAATTTATGTATTAATTATTATCCAAAGTACCTTTTTTTATTTCCATTATCCTTTACAGTCTTGTTAATCTGGATAAACTTGAAAAGAGACGTAAGAAAAATGCAAAGAAAGATTCAGATTTGTTAACGGATGACGATTTTGAGGACGATTCGTCCTCAAAAATTTCCAAAAACTCAAATAAACGAAAGGAAAAAGCAAAGGCCAAAGAAGAGTCTTTGATGGATCATTATAAAAAAATAGAAAACAATGATGTTGTGGCAACTGTAGAAACGGATTCTGATACTGAAGAATCAATTTATCAAATAAAAAATATAGATGATATACCTATGTCTAATAAAGCTCTAATATCAGAGGCAGATAGAATCGCGAAAGAGAATCTGTTAAATTCCTCTGATTCAAATGGTAAGCAATTTATATTAATAGAAGTAGAATTATTATATATGAGACTTCCTTCAAATATAAAACGTTTAAAATATATGATACAATTTCCCTTTGATTAATATCTCAAGCATATTTAGCACATTTGGCACGTTGACTCTTGAAAAAGATTTAATGTCTTTTATCACAATTTTTCAGCCTTTAAAATTCGATAAGTTTATGTAAGTGGATTATGAAACTTCTATTAACATAAAATTTATTCGAGTGAATGAGAAAAACAAATTTTTAATTACTTTCTATATTCTTATTTTTTATGTGTAATTCATCAAGATATTTTAAATTTAAATTTTTATACTTAATAAACTTGTTGATTTTTTGATATAAAAACAAAATTTTTAAATAATTACATTTGCTTTATAATATTTGTAACCCAAAATTGTTTTTTATTTAGTTTCTCTTTTTTATTGATTGTTTGACTTGAACTTCTCATAAATCTAATGACTTTGTTAAAAAGAATGTTCAACATTTCTTAATTTTTATATTTGAATCTAATGCAAAAAATCCAATATTATATGTATTTGTAATCTCACATATAATTTATCATAAATATATTGTTTATATATTATTTAAACTAGAAAAAGAAGCAATAATGGACAGTGATAATAGCATAAACAATGACGATAAAGACAAAGTAGAGAATAAGAAAAAAAAATATCAGAAGAAACATGAGGAGAAAACTTCGAAACAAGATGACGTAAGACAATTCTTTTCTTGTTTAAGACAATTCTTTCTTGTTTAATAAAAAATATACATAGAATATACGAAGGAAAAACTCACTCAGAATTACACACAAATTACTAATTTAAAAAATTGCTTCTGAATTATTATATCGCAAATTTGTATTATGATAAACATTTTGCAAGAGATATAATTTTTTTGTCTGACCAAAATATTTTAGAACAAAAAAGACAAAAGCGATTGGAGGCGAGACAAAATATTGACAATGAATTTCTCTGATACTGATTCCGATGCTGAAAGAGAAAAATGGGAAAAGAAACAAGAAAAAATTACAAATAAATCAAAAGAAAATAAGTAAGTTATTTATCTTATTGTCTTATTTTAGAAATTATATACAATCTTTCCTCATTCTTTACAGTAGCGATTCTGATGACGAAAAATCTTTCAAATCTAAGAAAAAGAAGAAGAAGAAGGCTTGGCAAAGAATCTTAGATTCAGATTCAGATGTCAAAATAACAGACTGCACTTTGGATTCTGATAATTCTTCTGAAGCTTCAAATGCCAAACAAGATTCGAGCGCTTCAGATAGTACAAGGAAAGAAAAGGAGAAATTAAGGAAGAGACGCAAATGTGGTGATTCGTCAGATACAGATTCTTTGTTTGCAGAGAAAAAGTAAGTTAATATATATATATATATATATATAAATTTATTTTTTTTTTTTTTGCCTATACGGTCAAAGCTAGATCTTGGGAGCCTAATTATATTATTGTATACATTTAAGATACATTTTTTTCAAACTTTTTCAGTTATCTTTTGAACTGCGAGCCGACAGTTTTGTCGGATTCGTACGCATTTCCAAACTGAGCTGAATAAAATCCTAAATTAATTTTTTAGATCTTCAAATAATTATTAATGCTAATAGCATCTTAAAAATCTGTAAATAATTTATTGCGAAAAATATTACCTCAGCCAGGGTTTGAACCTGGAACCTCCTGCCTTGCCCCGGATAGGCATTAATAATTATTTGAAGATCTAAAGAATTAATTTAGGATTTATTCAGCTCAGTTTGGAAATGCGTACGAATCCGATAAAACTGTCGGCTCGCAGTTCAAAAGATAACTGAAAAACAATAATGTAATACAAAATTGCCGCGCTGCGCTGCGCGTTCCGCCGTTTGACATCTGGATGTGTTTTGGATACTTGACATTGTTAACGGAATCGGTTTGAACATTGAACGTACACACTGAGAGTGGCTTAAAGGTAAGCCGAAACGGCTTTTTAATTATACTGAATAAATCTTATTAGTTACTGTGCACCGTCAACAGCGTGTTATAGCTCTCATTAGCCCTTCCACGATTTTATAATTTTTATAATTTATAACTGAAAAAGTTTGAAAAAAATTGTATCTTAAATGTATACAATAATATAATTAGGCTCCCAAGATCTAGCTTTGACCGTATAGGCAAAATTCTCATTTGATTCGATGAACTCGACGGTCAAAAAATCTATATACTTATTCGTTATTATTTTATTTTTACCTATCTATATCCTTTACATAATTTATAGACTAAAACCTAAACGAAAGCGAATCAAGAAAATGGCATCTGACAGTGACAGCAGTAACGCAGAAATGAAGAATTCTCAAGGATCCACGCCCGGCAAAAGTGGTCGAAAAAATATACGGAAAGTTCTGAAGGACAAGCAAGTAGCGGAAGATACGAAACTAGCTGCTAAGGAAGAAGAAGAAAGGCTTAAACGTATCGCTGAACGTCAAACTCTGGTATATCTCACAACCATGTTACCAACTTTTTTTTATTATTAACATGTTTGTTATCCATAGATACATTTTATTACAGTACAACGAGATGTATGAGATGAGACTCGCTGGCGAAGAGAAAGTAGAAAAGCTTGTTTTAGACTTTGATACAGAAACAAAGGAGGAGCTCGTTACTGTGCATGAGGAATTGGTGAAACGTCTAAAACCGCATCAAGCACAAGGCATCAAATTTATGTGGGATGCTTGTTTCGAATCTCTAGAAAGGGTGAAGACTACATCTGGATCTGGATGTATAATAGCGCACTGCATGGGTTTGGGCAAAACGTTACAAGTGATAGCTTTGACGCACACGCTTCTTACTCACGAGGCGACAAACATTAAGACAGTACTGATAGTTTGCCCATTAAGCACGGTGCTTAATTGGCTAAATGAGTACAATACATGGCTGAAAGATTTGGATGATATCGAGGTATATGAACTAACAAAGTGAGTATTTGGTACTCAACCAACATAGTTATCCTATTATATATATATATATAAGTATTATCCAAAAAACCTATTATAATACAATTTCACAATCAGAGTTTTGATGACACATTATTCAAAGAAAAAACATTTTCAGATTTAAGAAGAATTTTGAGAGAAAATGCCTATTGCAGAGATGGCAAAAGACTGGCGGTGTGATGATCATTGGTTATGAAATGTTTCGTAATCTTACGGGTCCGAATAAAAATATTCGGAAGGGCATGAAGGAAGTGATATTGGAATGCCTAGTTGATCCGGGTGCCGATCTTGTTGTCTGTGACGAAGGCCATTTATTAAAGAATGAGGATACTTCGTTAAGTAAATGCATGAGAAGCGTAAAAACTATGAGACGCATAGTACTTACCGGGACACCATTACAGAATAATTTAACAGAATGTAAGTACTTTATGAAACATGTTTTTGCAATTTCATATTTTTTAAAAATATATTTTACATCTCTTTAATTATATATTTCGCAGATCATTGTATGGTGCAGTTCGTGAAACCCAATTTATTGGGTACAAAGAGAGAATTTTTAAACAGATTTGTAAATCCGATAACAAATGGTCAGTTTGATGATTCTACCGCTTATGATGTTAAATTAATGAAAAAACGTGCACATGTGTTGCACAAAATGTTAGAGGGTAGTGTACAAAGATTTGATTATTCCGTGCTTACGCCGTTTTTACCACCCAAACAAGAATATGTTATTTTTGTCAGATTGACAGATATGCAAATTAAGATGTATCAATATTATTTGGAGAATCTTGCCAGGTAAGTCTCTTAAAAATCTCATCATCATGCTTTTGTCTCATTAAATGACTTAAAGTTTTTGATCACTCACTATTATTCAGATTATGATCTGTCAGAAGCGAAAAAACACAATCAAAATTTTTGCAAGACATATTCAAATAGAAATATTTTTCAAAAAAACAACACATTTGCAATTGATAGAAGAGACTTATAAAATATACCGAAAATTTTTTTCGTTTCAGGAAGGAATTAAATCATATTTACTTCTATATATTATTAATTTAATAGTTGTCATAGCTGTGAACATAACTTATTGTTTTTTTGGTTGTGCATAATTCATTTCCAGAAGTGGAATACATGGAAATGGATTATTTATTAATTAACAAAATAAAAGGAGAGTTTTTCGGTATATTGTGAGTCGATTCTATCAATCGTAAATCTTGTTTGAAACATATTTTAATATATTTTGCAAGAATTTTTATTGTGTTTTCTCGCTTCTGACGTCAATTTGAGATAGTAATGGTGAGTGAACAGAAATCTTAAAATGCAATTATTTTTAAATTAAATGTATTACTTTGTATGATTGAATGTATCACTTTTCTTAGACGTCACTCTGGTCAAGGAGGAACTCTCTTCGCGGATTTTCAAGCGTTACAAAGAATCTGGACGCATCCTGTAGTATTGCGTCTGAATGCAGAGAAAATAGAAAAGGCAAATGAGAAAAAGGATTTTAGCGATTCAGAGGGTTCGTTAAAGGATTTCATTAACGACGATACTAGCGATATAGATAGCACTAGCAACAGCAGCGATTCGAGCAATGACAGTGACGTTCAGGCGATTGATGATGAAAAAAACAATGCAAATGTTCCCAGACGTAGAACAAGAAATAATCCTGGTGGTAAGTATCCATAATACAAGAATGGTATTTTATATGTGTTTTACTTGATATCTGAAAGTAAATTAAATTAATAAGACAAATAAGATGCATACAGATGTGTTTGTTTGTAGTTTATATGTACATTCAATTATTTTTTAAATAATACTAGACACCACAGACGCGCGCTTCGCGCGCGCTATTTAGTTTTTTATTTTTTACCTTTTTTTTAAATAAATTGCAATAATAACCTTCTATTAATGCACATGTCTAAAAATTGTCATTGATGAACAGCTGGGTGCATTCCGTATACCGAGTATTCATCCAGACGAAGTGTGACGTCACACTGAGGTTGTCTCGTGAAACGGAACGTTTTTCTTGAACGTTTTTGCGCTTGCGCATATATGACATATATATTCTTTTCTCTCTCTGCAATTATATTTTATTATTAATTCGGACTTTCAATCTGTGCAAATACAATTCCATTTCTTCGTCGCTATCTTCTTCATCATTGCTGTCAATGCTTCCATCAAAGAATATTAATTTGCTTAAATAATTGATCACGATTAAATCATCAACTGTCTTTAAATTATCCATTAACAGGTCCTACCTAAAAGTAAATAACATTAAACTTAGATATAAAACTTCAAACATAATATATTCTTTATGTTTATATTCAAACACAGACTGACAAAACATAAACATAACTTACAATGCAAATCTACATATATTTGACCGCGCTTTATTACACCACACCGCATGCGGGACGTTTCTCGGCGAAGTTCCGAGCTCGACGAAAAGTTATCGGGCGTTTGGAAATTGTGAAACGGAACGCAGTTATGACGTCACATCTTGGTAAACGGAACGGTTTTTAGATGAAAAGTTGTCGTCTGGATGTTAATACGGAACGCACCCCTGCTCACGAAGTTAGCGCAGCGAGAGAACCAATCGGCATTGCGGAAAAACGTCTACAATTCGAGATTTTCGAGAAAATTTTCGAGGAAATTTTCGAGAAATGCGAGTTCGATTTAATATCTCCTTTTTTAGAAAGAAAGATTTTCGAGAAATGTCTCTTTTTTTAGAAAGGAAAATAATAAAGTTTTTCGAAAGTTAAAAGTTATTTTGATTAAGAACTGATGACTCAAACAAAAATTTTAAATTATTTTTTAAATGTTTTTAATGAGTTTTATTTTGTTTTTGTTTATAGATATTCTTATCTATAAAAGCAACATAAGTGATAATATCTTCTGATCGAAAATTATGTGAAAAATTATACTTTATCGAATTTGTACATAAAATATGTTACAAAACTACAATAAAATAAATATATTATTTTATGAAAAAAACTGTTTTTAAAAATATTAAAAAAATTTTTTTTTTAAATTTTTGTTTAAATTATCATACAGATCTTAAATAACTTTTATTCAGAAATTTGTTAACTCCATTATTTAAGAAATAACTGAATGTATACACTTAAAACAAATACTCCTAAGCATTTATAATGTTATAAAATAATAATAAACAAAATAAAGATATTAATCTTTTAGAAGAGGAACTGGAAGTGGAAGAGATTAAAGAACAAACTCCAGAAGCAGAATGGTGGTCACAATTTGTGCAACCCGAGCATTTTGAAGATATGAGAGTATCAGCTAAACTATTACTCCTCTTCGGAATTTTAAAAGAATGTGAACAGATCGGTGATAAAGTGTACATATCTCGTATTTAATTTCTCGATAAATAATTTTCATATCGCTATTATTTATTATTGTATTACTCATTATTTGACAGGCTTGTATTCTCGCAATCTTTATATTCTCTCACTTTAATCGAGGAATTTCTAAGAAGAATAGATGATCAGACTCAAAAAGGTGAACCTTGTGACACTCTCGATAATCATACGGGAAGTTGGTCCTTGGGACTCGATTACTTCCGACTGGATGGTCAAACTTCGCCCGAAAATAGAAATCTGTGGTGTAAGATATTTAACAGACCCACCAATACAAGAGCGAGATTGTTTCTTATATCCACGCGCGCCGGAGGATTGGGAATAAACTTAACTGCGGCGAATAGAGTGATTATATTCGACGCCAGTTGGAATCCTTCTCACGACGTACAAAGCATATTTCGGATATATAGGTACTTCTTTTTTGGCATATTTTATTGTTTAATTTTTTTTCATAATTTATTTTGAATTTATCGTTTCTGATCGATATAATGATCATTAGGTTCGGGCAAAAGAAGCCATGCTATGTATATCGATTTCTCGCTGCGGGAACAATGGAGGAGAAGATTTACAATCGCCAAGTTACGAAGCTCTCGCTTTCGTGCCGTGTCGTGGACGAACAACAGATAGAACGACATTATAGCAATCACAATCTAAATGAGTTGTACATATTTGAGAGGTATAACGATGAAGAAAAACCTACATTAAATTTACCTAAAGATAGACTGCTAGCGGAGATATTCCTGAAATTCAAAGATATCGTGGAAAATTATCACGAGCATGATTCTCTATTGGAGAACAAGGTAAGAAATATTTTTTTATCTTTACGTAAGAAATATGATTGTATATTTTATATGACAAAATTTATATTGAACAGGCTGAAGAGGAATTAGATGAAGAGGAACGTAAACAGGCTTGGTTAGAATATGAGGAAGAGAAGAAAGGGAAACCACTAATAAATCCGATAAATACAGCTTATCAAAACAATGTGCTTTTACAACAATATATGATGATGAACTCCGTACAGTCTAACATGATGCCTCAAAATATGCCTATGCAATTTGAATACGAAGATCTCCAACAGCTTATTCGTAAAGATGTAAGTTTTTAATTAATCTTCATTATTATATAAAAATATTAAATAAATATTAATAAAAAATATTAAATATACTGTTATATAAAAATGTTAGTGCATGCGTGCGTACGTGCGTGCGTACGGGCGGGCGGGTGTGTCCAAAGAAGATTGGGATCCCGAATTTACTCGGGAGAATAACGTTTTTGAAAAAAATATTTCAGACAAAAGTTGTAGGACTTAAAAAGATCTTATTTGATTTATTTAATTGTAGTTGTATATTACAAGTTGCATAATTTTTGAAAAAGCAACTGTATGTTTTTTTTATATCAATCGATTCGTTCTCATTATTTTATGCATAAAAATATTAAGATACAGTTATCAAAAAATGAATAGTTTATGAGATATTTTATGTTAAATTTTATGTCAAAATGTGTGAACTTTGTCAATTCATATTTCAAAAAGTACTCAATCAAAAGGCGTTTTATTGTAGTTTGAAAAGCTCTCCAGATCAGTTACGAGAATATGCAATAAAACAAATGGAGATTTTTATTTAAAAAAAATCGATGTGACCTTGATCTTGATGACATCACCAAGGTTAAATTGATAAGATCAGTAAATAGATTATCCCGAATAAATCCAGGGGTTCTTTTTTGGACACTTGTTTTATATATATATATATATATATATATATATATATATATATATATATATAGTGTGCAAATTATTTATAATTTTGGATAATTTGCAGTATCCTAATGCGACGCCAGAGCAACAGAAAATGATGACAAATCGAGCCATAGTGGAAATGTACAATTATTGGGAGAAGCAAGCTACACTATACAATAAGCAACCTGTACGAAATCCAGTTTTACCGGTAATAATTTATTTAGTCTATTAGTAGCATCATATATTTAATAAAATTTAAGTTTTAAATCATAGCAGTAAGGAGATTTTTTGTTTTATGTATTTTAAATTATAACAGCTTAAGTATGTAAAATATAGTGTATACAATTTTTATATATGAATTTAGATTTAATATTTTAACATATAATATTTTACAGAATTTTCAACAAAGATCACAAGCCCCGAATTTTCAACAAGTTTCAAACAATACCAATTTGCACGTAAATGTAAATATTTCAATCACAACGTGCCATAATTTTATAGAAATATTTATCATTTTCATTTTTTTTTTTTTTTGTAGCAACAAGTTTCGCAGTTGAATCAATTACTTTCGGGGCAATCGGTGAATTATGTGAATACAAATAAACCTGCACAGCCAAGTAGTGCACAGATGAAAGATTTAGTTCCAAATATATTTACATATCGAAATGTCTCAGTTAACAATACAGGCGGAAACACGGACCAAGATATAGAGGTATACATGCGTTACATACTATATTGTTTTGTTTGAATATAATAGTAGAATTACATTAGTAATTACAATTATTTAAATTTGTAGGTGATTCCTACTACAAGCAATGTGGGAATAACACGTCAGAGTGGGATGAGTAGCACGCAAGTAGCTACACAACCAATTGATAACAGTAAAATCCAGGAGGAGTAAACTTTACGAATATTTTATACGACTTATTTTGTGCGATAGTATTATCGATAGGTCGGTATAAATCTTAATTAAAAACTGAGAGAGAAATGCGCAAATCGTATATGAAAATATTATTTATATTTTCTGTTAATTTCATATGTAATGTAAAAAATAATAATGATACTATGTATTAAGATTAATTGTATTTAATCAGGTCTATATGCGTGGACAAGTTGCGCGTTTACTTTCAAGATTATACAACGCATGATAACAAGGTGAAGCAATTAAAACAGGTTATCTGAATAAACAGATTATCTTTCATTTTTGATGATAGAAAAAAATGCTTCAACTAAAACTTGTTTGAATTGAAGAGACATCCGAAGATAACATATCTCTTCAACTTAACCAAATTTTGTTTGAAACATTTTTTTCCATAATAAAAAATAAAAAGAATTATTCAGATGGCCTGTTTCAAATGCCTCATTCTATGCACAATAAAATGCATTTATAAAGATGCATGTATCGTCAAATATTGACATAGCGAGGCTTTACTTTATATAAAGGCAAGAAGGATATTAAAGAAAAATACCGTATAGTTTACATGTATTATAAAACCTTTACATATATATATAAGTTAGGTTCTTCTTTATATAAGAATTATTATTTAAAAGATCTTTATATTTTGCAGTTTAGGATACTGGTTTGGCTTTTATTTTCAATCGTTAATTATTGAATATATACAGTGCCTATTTTCGAAACATTTTTTATAGATAAATACATTGATATTCTATAAATTTATTTATATTTTCTTATCATAAATAAGTTAAGATTGATTCTTGCAGTTCATTTCTTTTCAGAACCAATACATAAGCATATAATTTATTGATTGCATGCTACACACAAATAGAGATATCTCATATATTTAAAATAAAGATATAATGCTAGATATTGTTCATTGCATCGGTGTAATATCAAAATGTATTATGATTTTAGTATTTTGGAAGAGCACTTCTCCATCCATCTTTTAGCAGCATTTTGAGATACTTTTTTATTTTTAACATTTTCGGTGAGGCTGCTATATTGAAATTTTCCACCCTGTCAGTTTTGTGATCATATAATTCCTCCGCAATAATAACATTCCAATCTGGTTTGCATGTCGTATGCGCAAACGGTACCCACGCGGTGTAACGATAATTGCTAGTTTTCAAGGTATAGCCCATTACATTTATCTCTTTCAAGCGGGGTTTGTCGCTGTTGGGATGGAGCATAGGTTGAATTCCTGGTCTTGGATATTGACTGAATGCTGCCTTTTTCCAAGATATAGTCTGAAATATTTGCAAATTATATGGGGATAAATTATAAAAATGGAGATTCCTTTTGTTTTGTATAAAACATTTGTACAATTAACAATGCAATAAAAAGTATGCCTTACCTGACATTCTAGGATACTTTTTATAAGTGGTAAGAGCGTGATACCTTCGCTACAAAGATCAGGCATTTTTTTTCGAAAAAGAATACTGGAACGTGACTGAATGTTCGAATTATTAACTTGACATATCGGTATGGGAATACCCGCCAGATCCGCGATCGTTGGAAATATATCGACGAGTTCCACAATAGCATCCGTGATTCGATAGTGCTTCTCAGAATATAACGCACTACTCACAGATTTATTATGTCCTCGTTGAACGTATGTTCCCGACAAAGTTCTTTTATATTTCTTTACGTATTCTGTATTTGTATTCGAAACGCCAATTTCTCCAACATCTAATGTGTACTTCAAGTTGATTTTATTTTCCATTTTATCAGTATTTGTAATCTGCGCGTTATATCTCACATGATTTGTAGGTACAGCGTCGCAATTATCGAAATAAGATGTGACCATTGGAATTGATATTATCAAAGGTACGTGCACAGCAACGTCGAAGTTACTATATTTAGACCAGACAGCATGTTCTCCAAGTGCCCAACCTATTTAATATCATATTTCATATCAAACTGTAATATATTGTATATTTTATTTTATTCATTAAATGTACCATGGTCAGATGTTAATATTACAATAGTTTTTTCTCGAATCATCGAGACGTGTAGCTGATGTATAAGTTTGCCGATCATATTATCGATATAAGATACAGCTGCATAGTACGATTGGATAATTTGCTTAGCAAACCTCTCTGAAAATAGTGATGGCGGTCGAGGAACAAAAATGTGGAAATATATATATATTTAAATATAAAATAAATATATCGATCGCGTGATATACTTGGTATTCTTTCCCATGGAAATTTTAATTTTAACTTTGCCACATCCTTTCTCCATCGAAGATCGGTCCAAGGATTATAAGCAACGTCATTTACATTGTTCGGCCATACGTATGGTTCGGGCAGCTTGAACTTTCGTATAGGATGATATTCTGTACCATATTTATAACGCAAATTTTAAATTATTCATCATACTTTCTATTTTTTACAATTGTAGAAAATATTACTAAATTTATTGAATATTTATTGAAAAGAAATTAATCTATTATTAAAGGAATTAATCTTTTACAAGCGCGAAGATCCGAACTTGGAAATTCATAAAATTATGAAACTTTGGCAATATATAAATTCTAAAGGTACAATTTCACGTGCTGCTAAAACAAGCGATTGAAGCGATAGATTTGTCGCTCGTATACGGCTATAATTTTATAGTTTGAACCAGTTCAACTACAACTACTACTGCTACCGCTCAAACGCCGATACACTGCTAATAGTGCTGCTGTACGTGTCGATCGTGTAGATCGAGAAAGACATAGGCCGGTATTCATAGTCTATTCTTATTTTAAAATTGTCTTAATGGGATGCTGGACAGACGGCCGAACTTGAATGATGTCGATAATACAGGCATATCTAATTCAAAACTAAAAATGAAATGACAAGGATAACACGATTGTCGAATGAAAGTGACAAGGACAACACGCTTTGTATTGCTCTACTATACCAATATCGATACATACATTCACACAAATTTTTCCAATGCACTAATCTTTTATAGAGCTCCTAGCTGATTTCTAAAAGCATAATATTGTTCCCTGAAGTAATCACTGCTGCGCACTAAGCTTGTTTTTTGCTTACAATACACACAACTTTTATATAAAGTAATTATTGTTACGAGTCGATGCCAAAAGTCGATAATAAAACTGTTATTTTTTATTTTTTCCGTTTTCCGTATAAAGTTGCATACTCCGCACTACGTTATTGTCTATACTTTAATTGTGGAAAAGGATTTATAATTCTATGCAATCAATAAAAAGATTAGTGCATGCGAAAAATAATCGCGTTTGGTCGGTAAAACAAACGACTCCAGGATCCCCTTAAGGGAATCCTAAAGTCGTCTGTTTTACCGACATTCTTTTTAATCTCTTTTCTAATTGGTTTTATAGATTTAAAAATCCTTTTCCACAATTAAAGTATAGACAATAATGCAGCCGCAAAGCTACATTTGAATATGAAAAACAAAAAAAAAATTACAAAATTACAGTTTTGTTATCGGTTTCTGGCATCGTAACTATATTGCTTTATATAAAAGTTTTATACTTTGTACATGTACAAAAAATAGCTAAGCGGCTAGGGATTACATGAAAGAATAATACTATGCTTTTAAAAACGGGCTAGAAGCTTAGTATAAGAGAAAAGAGATTAAAAAGATTTATGTGCACGAGCACGTGAAATGTTGATGTTTAGTATATGGTGATGTGTTCTTGTCGTGTAAAACATATGTGTATAAGTGCGTTTAGTCGGTAAAACAGGATCTCCGTTCAATCTTTGGTTTAGCATCCCCTTAAATAATGTCTTAAGACGCTAATATGGCTCTGCGACTGACATCGACCCTGGTTTGATATCCTAAGACTGAGCTTAAGATGGTCTTAAATGTAAGAACCGACTATGAATACCGGCCATAACTTTGTGGATCTGGAAATCAGGAATCAGAGTACATATTATGAAACTTCTCGGAATGGATTCCGATCGAAATTATTCTGTTTTTCTTAGAAAATACAATAAAAATTTAGAAATTTATAGAAATTTTTTAGAATAACGCCTCTTTTGTGTTTGACATGTCAACAGCATCACAGAAACAGCAAGACTATCATTTTGAAATTGACTGATTTCACATTCTCGAATCATTCGATTACAATTTAATATCCAATTATATTTCTTTTTTCTGAAAATCATGACACATAACTATTTATTGTATACGTTAATAATACTGAAATAATCTTCTTCTTCTTCTTGAAACTCTTGATCCTCTCTTCAAAAAGATCAAGGAATCGGTGATATTGACTTCTTCTTCTCTAAATACTGGCCTCTCTGTATGGAGTTCGACACGGCCAGTAGATGATAATAAACGAATGAGTAAGAACAAGATCAAATGAGTAAAAAACATTAAAACGCGGTATAAGAATACAATAAACGGGTATAAGTAAACGTAAAAAATTGTGTGGCGTGAGAACACGATGCACACGATGCTCTTTCAAAAAATTATGGTTGATGTAATACCAAAGCGAGGCAAAAACACGTCCGCCCCGTGATATAGCCAATAGCCAAACAACGACTTTACTGAAATAATACTGAAATGTCAATAATTTATAAACGTAAAATTTATCTCTCAATTCTGTCGCTTCTACTCTTTTTCATGTATGAAAATTATTGCTATAATAGTTCAGCGACAAAAGTCGTCACGTAATCCTTTTTGTCGCTCAAACGATCGATTTCAGCGGCTCGTGAAAATGCACCTTAATACGTTATTTTTTTGTTACCTGAATTCATTCAAAGAAATAAAATTTATTCCTGTAAATTGAGTCTACTTTTGTGTTTATAGATTTTTCAAAATTCTTTAAATTTTAAATAATTAATAAATTTTCTGATCAATAAACTTAAAAAAACGGATAATTATCCAGAACACACCCATCATCTCCAATTTTAATGAAATTAGACTCATTCGACGCGATTTTACACGAAACGAAAGAATCTGGCAAAAAAAGTGTCGCTCTGCCTCGCGAAGCGAGATATTAATCATTAAAATTTGCCACTTCTGAGGTTACGGAACTTGTCATATCGACGTAACGAACTGAGCATGCGTTGTAGGCTGCGTTTCGATATTCACTGTCCGTACTGAAAATCTACAGTGCACGTTACGTATACTATAGATTTTCAGTACTGGCAGTGAATATCGAAACGCAATCCTCGTCATCTTCTTCATGTTGTGTGATCTCATGCGTTTATCAACTCTTAGGTCTAATAGTGTACGAAATTTAAAATTAAATTAAAAATCAATTAGTCACTCGTGCAATATTTATATTATATATAGTTTTATTTTAAATGGATCCATGTGGACAGTGGGGAATAAACAGTAGTGCTTATTGGCTCGGGGCGGCGTAGCCGCTCCAAACAAAAAAAAACATCCTACCTGCTTCGGACCTAACTGCTTAGAAGTTGCAGCCTAGACAGTGTATAATTACTATTAAAATACATAAAATTTTATTTTTATGTCTAAGCTGCAACTTCTAGGCAGTTAGATCCTAAGCAGGTAGGATATGTTTTTTTTTTCGTTCGAGGCGGCTACGCCGTAGGCGGCGTGAGCCCTGTGCCGTCTACTTTTATTCCACAGCGCAGAAATCACAGACCATAGTGTTCACAGTCCACGTCTATGTCTAGTGTCGTCTTAGTAGTCCATCTAAAGATTCGCGCGCGAGCCTTCGTGTGGTGCGGTTGTGCCCATAGCGAGTGCTTCCGAGTGGTATAGTTTTGGTGCGGACGTTGTGCGTTGCCGGTGTTTGGGCCAGACTCGCTTGTTTGGCCGTGTTTATTTCGGCTTCAGCCGAAGCCTCTGTTGCTACTTATAAGTGCGCAAATCCTTAGACTCTTCTAAATACGAAAATTCGATTTGATGCAAGGGGCTCAGGCCTCTTGCAGCAGGGGGGGGGTCGGACCCCCCTGACATCCCTCTTCCCTCCCCTTCTCTTTCTAAGATTCCTCCCCGTCCATCCCTCTCCTTAGAGTTATTCGACCGCTTTGCTGAGGATATCCAATCCTCCTCTTCCTCTCTCCCCCTAATCCCTTCTTCTGATAATGTTGATAATAATCCTTATTCCCCCATGGATTTCGAATCTGACGATCCAGTCCCGGGGATCTCCCCCTTGGTGGACGACGCCACCGATACCGCCATTGCGTCATCTTCTTTGTCTGAAAGATCTTGTATCACATACGCCGCGCGTCTCTAAGACAAAGGGTGACAATAAAAAATCCTCCACCAAGCGCGTTATCATGACTGTTTCACCTTCCGCTTCAGCTTCAAAGAAGTCTTTATCCATCGCTTCCAATACTTCTGTAAACCTACCAGTTCAAGATTCCCCGCATCCGGACCTCCCCACGCCAGCCCTTTCTAATACTCTCTCGTCGTCGCTGTCCTTACGCTATAATAACAAGGATAGGCCACCTTACGTGGTCCAAGTGCAGTCGACGTTGGAATCTTCTCCTCCTCATCCCTTTCACATCAGCAGGACCCTGTCTCAAATTTACCCGAGAGAAATTTTGGAGATTAGAAAATTAGGCCTTGGTAAGGTCCTTGTCCAGTTAAACTCGTATGAATCCGCTAACAGGTTAGTTAACAATCACTCTTTAACAGCCTCTGACCTCAAAGCTTTTATTCCCCCTTACCGCGTTTTACGTACGGGTATTGTTAGAGACATCCCCCAGGACGTCTCTCTCGAAACTTTAAAGGAATGCACTTCTTCTCCCATAAAAATTCTCGAGTTACATCGCCTTAATCGTAGACTTAAATCCGGAAATGATATTCAGTATGTGCCTTCGCGTACCCTATGCATCAAATTTGCAGGTCAGTCCCTTCCCAACTTCATTTATTTTCACAATTGCAGGTCCTGTCTCCCCTTCATTCCCAAAACGAGGATTTGTTTCTCATTTCGGGTCGGTCATCTCAGTAAGTCCTGTAAGGGTCGTCCCAGGTGTCTCCACTGTGGTGAGCCGCAGCATCCCGCTACGGAGGTTTGTCCGGCTAAGCATTCCTCGTCGAAGTGTATTAATTGTGGCGGAGGTCATCTAGCTACCTCCCACGAGTGCCCTAAGGTCCTGACCCATAGGATGGCTCTTTCTCTTGCTGCCACTGAGAATATTCCGTTCGTGGATGCGTTAAGGTCTGTATGCTCTTCCTTCCCTTCCACTCCCACCTCAATTACGGATCCTAGAATGGACTTTCGTAACTTTCCTTCTCTACCTTGCCGTCGTACTTCTCGATCTCTCCCTCATTTTTTCTCCTCTAACAGTTTTTCTTCCCTATCTAATCTTCTACCGGCGATGTTTTCGCTTCTGCCACTAAATCTTTCTCTTCTGCCTTGAAATATCCTTCATTCACAACATCTCGTCCAATACGTGGTCTTCGATCCAAACAATCGTCTCCCCTTTCCGGTTCTCCCCCGTCTTCCACCACGCAGAACAATCGGCACAACTTTAGCAGCGCTCCTGCCTTTCCCAAAGAACATCAGGACCTTTTGCTTCATCCTTATGGGCGCTTGGCCCTCTCGTCTGCTGAATCTTCTGGCATTCGCCTCTCCTCGCCTTCACCATCGGACGGCAGTGCTCATTCTGTTCCCGCTGAGGCCCAGCTCGAGGAAATTCGGCGTTTTCTTTCCAACCCGGCAGAGATATTGCAACATCTCTTATTTTTGCTCAGAGAGCCCACTCCTTCCCTTGACTTCGCTTATAACGATTATCTCCTTTGCTCCCTTCGAGATCAGGGCTTCCTCTCCCTTCTGATGACTCTCACATTTCATCCTCTTGGGTTCGATATCCTCATTCATAGCCTTAAATAATTCTCGTTCTTCGTCTTTTTAGCTTGCTCATTGGAATTGCAGAGGAGCTACGGGGGCTCTCCCCGATTTGCTACTTTTAGCTAAAGATTTTCAGGTGATATGTATTCAAGAATCAATTCTTCTTCCTTCTTCTAACTTTAGGATTCCTGACTTTACCTGTGTTAGACTGGACATCAATTCCCCTGGGACGAGAGGTATGCACTGCTATTAGAACAGATTACCGCTTTTCTCTAGCTGATTTAAGTCACCTATTTCACCCTTCCCTCGAGATGCAAGCCATTCTTCTCTATTGTTCACTGGATTCTCCTGTTCTAATTGTTAACTTGTATCGCCATCCAAATTCTAAAACCCCTTCCTCTTTTTATAATAACCTTTTTGCTGTTATCTCAACGTATAAATATTCACTTATTGTAGGAGATTTCAATGCCCATCACCATGCTTGGGGTGACCTCAGAGTGGATCGCCAGGGAGACGTCATTATGAGGGCTTGTGATACACCCAGTTTGATTGTCTTAAACGATGGTTCTCCCACTTTTATTTCCTCCTCAGGACATGCTAGCTCGACTTATCAATCGCCTCTCGAGATCTTGGTTTGCTAGCGCTTGCCAATACTCTCCAGGACCTCCACGGAAGCGACCACTTTCCGGTCAGTATCTCTATTGCTAGCGCCTCTCCTTCAATGTCTAGCTTCTCCAACAGGCTTAATTTCATCGATAAACACCTTGTGGCTCTACATTCCAGGTTGGTCTCTGAACTAACTCGATTTCGCTCCTCCATCTTTGCTTTGGATGCATTGTCAAACTCTTTGTAAGCGTATGAAATGCTCTGTTCCTTTCTCACTGATAATATCTTATCTTTCTTCCCCCAGGGCACTCTTTCCCCTAGAAGGAAAGTCACCCTAGCTAAAAAGTCACCGTCTCCCTGGTGGAACACAACTTGTGCTGAGGCAGTCGAATCTCGCCGCACTTTGCTTCGACTGTATAAGGCGTCCCCATCTCTTGATAATTGGCTGGCCTATAAGTGCGGTAACACGCAGTGCAGGAAGATCCTTCGTCATGAGAAGAGGAAAGGTTGGAGACTTCTCTGCTCAGAGTTCTCTCATAAGACCCCCACCGCTGCAATTTGAAGGTTCATGCGGGCCTATAAAAATAAATCTTTCGGTTCTGCTAGCGTTTTCATGGACGATGATTCTAAGATTAAGACCCAGGATCAACTTCTGGCAAAATTATGTCCTCCTTCATGTCTTCACTTTGATTCTTCACTTCCAGCAAGCGATGACTCTCAGAACAATCCTCTGGGCTGGATTGACAACCCTTTCACAATTCGTGATCTGGAGTTGGCCATACATTCGACTAAAAGGAAATCTTCGCCTGGCCTGGATAGATTTGATTACGGAATTATTAGAGCACTTCCTTCTGAGTTGGTCTCTATGCTTTTGAACATATACAATGGTTTTTACTCTCTCGGATTATTCCCCGAATCTTGGCGCTCTTCCCTTATTTCTTTCGTTCCTAAATCGGATGGTAAGGGCATCCGCTCTATTGCTCTACTTTCCTGCTTCTTAAAGGTATTCGAGAAGATGTTGTACAGAAGACTTCAATGGGTAGTGGAGACTAGATTCTTACTCCCTGACTTCCAGTTTGGGTTCAGGAATTCTCGGTCGTGTGTGGACAACTTGGTAGTCTTAACTAATCGCATCTATTCCTCGTTTCTTAATAATGCTTATACGATAGCAGTTTCCCTCGATATTGCTGGCGCATTCGACAACATGATTCCTAGCATCCTAATTCAGGAACTGCGCAATGAGGGGGTTTCCCCCTTGTTTCTGTAAATTTCTCGAGAACCTATTACTGGAGCGTCTTATATTCTCTGTTCGCAATGCAGATCTTCTTGGCCCTCTTATCACGTACAAAGGTACTCCACAGGGTTCGATTCTTAGCCCTCTCCTCTTTAATTTCTACCTGAGAAACATTGAGCAATTTTTGCACAAAGATACATGGATTTTGCAATACGCGGATGATCTAGTTTTGTTTTCCACAAATGCGAATTTGTCACAGGCTCGAAACTCGCTCTTCATTTCGCTGAACTCAGTTCACGAGTACCTCCGTCTTCGGGGCCTGGATTTAGCTCCTCAGAAGTCTTAATCCATTGTTTTTACAAGGCGCCTCAAACACTCTGAAGTTTTGGAACTTCTTTGCATCAATGACGTTCAAATTCCTATAGTGGACAGTATCAGATTTTTTGGTGTTATCCTGGATCGGATTTTAAGTGGGGCTCCCCAGCTTAGATCCTTTTTTTCTAAAGGATACAGAGTGAGCAACATAATTACCTCCTTGTCCGGGATCTGGTGGGGTGCTCACCCCTCCCTGCTTCTTTCGCTGTATAGGTCTATCTACCGTAGTACAATTGAGTATGGTACTCAGGTACTTAAGCTGAACAGGAATAGGTCGTTGTTTTTAAAGGTTTTGCGGCAACAATATCGTATTCTCAGATCCGCTTTGGGATTGCGACAGTCTACTCCCATTAATATCCTTTTAGCCGAATCTTGTGAACCTCCTTTGGAATCTAGATTTGCCCTTCTTTCTTCTAGATATGTGTATAGAAGTTTTGCTAGGAACTCCAGTCTTGTAGTTCGCAGCTTTCGACGGCTTGAGATTGAATCGGCTTACTCTTCTAGAACTAAAAGGATTCAGTTGCTCAGGAATGTTCCTATCTTTAGACCCTATATATTGCAGAAAAGCTTTCTTCCGACGATCCAGCGCTTGGTAACACCTTATCTTTTCTCTTACAGCTTTCACTCTATGTTTCCCTCGGTACGCTTCTTTCGATTTCTTGGACTCCTCGCTCCCGGGGAGGAAAGGTGGGCGCTCAATTTTTATTGGAGAAATTCGTGTCAAATTCAGGGAATTCGCTGCCCCCTTAGTTGGTGATGGCATCTCTCTTTTTATGGATGGGTCCGGAAGAGTTGAGGATGATGAGGATTCTACTGTAGGCGCCACTGTTTACTCGCCAGACTTACATCCTTAAAGCATAAACTCCCGCCAGAGAGTTCCATTTTTTCAGCTGAAGCTTGGGCAATTTATCTCTAATCCTTATCGAGAGCACCTCACATCTGGCAGCCATCATATTCTCGGACTCGCGGAGTGTTCTGGATGCCCTTTCATCTTCCTTATTTAAGTCTTGCAACAACTACTTAATTTCCCTTATTCGTGATAAGTATTCACTGGTACAAGGAGGAATCTCTATACGCTTTGCATGGATTCCATCTCATTTAGGTATTCCAGGCAACGAAAGAGTTGATTCTTTCGTCAAGCAGGCCGCATTCTTTGGGAGGAAACCTAAATTCAAAGTTCCCTTTTCTTTTTTTTTTCTCGCTCTCTACGTTCTCTCAAAGACCAAAGCCGGACCTTCCTGGACAGCGCTTTCCTGACCAAAGAAGTCTACTACTTCACTAACTTTTTCCAGTCACCCCTCCTCTAAAGCCGTGGTTTTTTCATCTCCCTTTATCCAGAGAACAGGTAATCACCGTTAGCAGACTACGTTCGAGCCATTACAACCTTAATTATAGTCTTTACAGAAAAAATATTGTTGCGTCTTCCGCCTGTGAGTGCGGGGATCCTCGCGAAGATATCAATCACGTCATTTTTCGTTGCCCTCTCACCGGATCCAAATTTACAAAGCTACGTTTTTTCCTCTCTCAAGGTGTTCCCTTGTCTTTCAAGATTTGACCCCATTTTTAAAGAATCCTTCTCCAAAGCTATGTCGCCTTATCATCTCTTTCCTCAAATCCCGCAACCTACAGGTTTGAATTTCGCGCTTGTATTGCCCTTCCACCCGTCAGCTGTCTGTTGCTTCCCTCTCTCCGCCCCCCAACGCGCGCTCCGTTTTCGCCTCGCTCTGTGTTTTACGCACTCAGTGCCGTCGCGACTCCGCCCGAACGGTATTAGATGTGAATTGGCCTAGTTTACATCGAGTACTTAATACGCGCACTAACTAGTAACTTTCTATTAAATTATCTTAATTTTGATATTGTATTCAAAGAATGGTGTACTAAGCTGGTACAATATGTATCAAGATGATTAATTAAATACACATATCATGTACACATTTACACGCATCACCGAAATTAAGATAATAAAGAACCAACGTTGGTGAAATTGGCCCTAAGTCTCTAACCATACTATTTCGACCTCCTGGCCTATTTGGTCCCGTCTCCAAAGGAACCACGAGCCATACCAAACAAGAAGAAGAAGAAGATCCCTACCGCAACTCAGTTCGCTACATTATGTCGGTATGACAGGTTTCGTAACCTCATAAGTGGCAAACTTTAACGATTAATATCTCGCTTCGCGAGGCAGAGCGACACTTTTTTCTGCCAGATTCTTTCGTGTAAAAACGCGTCGAATGAGCCTAATTTCATTAAAATTGGAGGTGATGAATGTATTCTGGATAATTGCAAAAAAATGTTTAAAGAGATGGGTAATTATTGTAAAAAGATGATATTTTACCTTTGATTTGATCACTTTGATTTTCACATATACTGTAGTCGATACAGTGCTGAATTACATACATTTTAAATCATGTTGCGGACTTTTCAAGTTTCTGAAATATTTCGAAATTTTCTACTTTTAAAACTTAAAAATAATATATCTTAAGTGTAATGTAGGTAAATAGATCTTTAAGGAGGTTAAGATTATTGACTTTTTCGATTAATAAAAAGAGTTGGACTTCGCTTTGTATGAAAAGTTGGAAACCCATGTATGTATAATTATAAATCTTATTTCGCACTGTAAGCAGAAGGCGATGGACCTTGCTTTGCGTGGAAGTTGAAAATTCATATGGAACCGTAATAATAGATCTCGTTACGTATAATAATAAGTGCTTTCAATGCAAAACGAAGTCCTTTGTTATTTGAATTTTAATGAGATCTATAATTGTACAGTTCTATATGGGTTTTCAACTTTTCATGCAAAGTAAAGTTCCAGTATTGTTAGACGAGGGAATGGTTCATTTGGACACGGTGCGATTGCTTACAGCCACTCACAGCGACTGATGCTTAGAGTTTTTCCATTGGATCAACCAATCAGATATTTTTATTTTAAATTGACCAATTAGCGATGTGTCCAATTGCAATTCTCTCATTAAGGTACGCTTCTTATTATCCGTCTTATTTTCTTGCTCAGATCTGACCGGATCCCGCCAAAATTATAGGATTTCTCTTTTATACTCTGTATACATTACTGAATTTCTCCGGCGCTGCAGTGCGCAGCACGAAAAAGTGTCCCGTCTAACAAATGCCTACACCGCTCTCTGTTTATAATGCGAAGAGAGAGGAAGCGTTCCGTTTGCCCACGTTGTGATTGACTACAGCCACTCACAGCAGCCAGTGCTTAGAGGCTTTCCACTGTTCAAGCGCTGTGAGTGGCTGCAACGTGGGCAAACGGGCGCCACTCGAAGAGAGAAGATCTGTTAATATACAGTTCCACATGGATTTCCAACTTTCTTGCGAAGCGAGGGTTAAGGCCAAAGCACAGACTCTTGCATAACACATAAGGCATAAAAAAATTAATCAATCAGAGTTCTTAATTTTTTGAAAAGGAAGAAAATAAAGGACTCTGATTGGTTAAAAAATGTTAACATAGATGCATGAATAGTACAAAATATGAATATAATTAGGAATAAAAATGCAACATACTTTAAAACATATTTCAGAAATTAAGAGAGTCCATGATTCAAAATGTATGTAATTCAGGACTTTGTCGACTATAATATATGTGCAAATCAAAGTAACCGGTGAGGTATAACCTTTTCGCAATAATTACCGAAATAAATTTTCTCTAGAAAAATTTGTATTATTTCTTTTGTTGATGAATAACAAAATAAAAATGAAAAATGAGCTAACTTTCATGCATGGTCTACAATGAGCAGTAGCAGTAGTGGATGAGGCTGTGAGAGAAATTGACCAAGCATAGTCAACTATTCTTCTTACATTC
Source organism: Cephalotes varians (assembly GCA_037157785.1). Lineage (NCBI taxonomy): Eukaryota > Metazoa > Arthropoda > Insecta > Hymenoptera > Formicidae > Cephalotes > Cephalotes varians. The sequence continues at coordinate 65,584 of JANQDE010000446.1, forward strand.
GACTATGATTTGTCAATTTCTTACTCTTATAGCCTCAATCACTGCTGTTACTGCTCATCAGGGCTGGAATGATTAAAATCAACTGATTAAAATTAGTGATTTAAATCACGAATTTTATTAAAATTTTAATTGTTAATTTTCATTATGAATTAATTGTTAATGTAATATTAATTGTTAATTTTAATTATGCCTAATACTGGCTGTGTTGTGCAGTAATTTTACAAAAGAAAGAAAGATATATAAACATGTATGAACATATTTTGTATATAATTATATATTGGTGTCTTCAGATTGCTACATGCCTTCTTTGTTTCTTTTTTCGGTTCTTGTTTCTTGAAATTAAAAAGTGTGTTAAAAAACGAAAAGACAGCTAAGTTAGTTTTTATATTTAAGTATATGCGTTTATCTTCGTAAATAAAAAGTTATATTATGTATGCAAATTTAAGTATTCAAATATATTCATTAAAAAATAAGTTTTATTCTATTTATAAAAGTTATTGATAAAAATTAATTTTAAATTAACGATTTTTACTTGACTATTTTGAATCTTATAGTGTTTGAAATCACTGATTATTCACAATAAATTAAAGTTTAGTAAGCTTAGTAAAAAAAAAACAACATGTTTCTTATTTTGTAATAAAATTTAATTATTTTCTTGCTACTAAAAATAATTGACCTAAACAATAAATCTAATTTAAATTAAAAAAATCTGATTTAAATTAAAAAAATTCAATTTAAATAAAAAAATCCATTTTTTTTATTAAAAAAAAAAATCATGATTTTCCAGTCCTGCTGCTCATTGTAGACCACGCATCAGAGGTTGAGTTTACTCCAAGTGCTTTCCATTTAGTGACACAAGTCGACACAAGTATCGTTCTGTCTTTGTTTCTTATTGAATGTTAAGAAAGATAGAATGATGTTTGTGTCGACTTGTGTCACTAAATGGAAAGCATCCTCCTTTAGGCTGAATTTAGGCTACGGTCTACGGAGCGCTACGAATGCTTCGAAGCATTTTTTGATTGGTTAATTTGTAAAATTCTATCTTCTGATTGGTCAATCGAATGCTTCGAAGCTTTCGTAGAACCAAGTGGACCGCAGCCTTTAGGCCGAAGCACAGACTCTTGTTTAACGCATAAGACATAAGGCATAAGAAAATTAACCAATAAAAATTCTTTATTTCCTTCTTTTCTGTGAAATAAAGAATTCTGATTGGTTGATTTTCTTATGCCTTATGTCTTATGCGTTATGCAAGAGTCTGTGCTTCGGCCTTTAGACAACAAAAAAATAGCATATAAGGACCTCTATGTATTGCCCTGTAAAGTTTTAATTTTTTAATTTCCGGGATCTTTCCTTGTTAGGTAATGGCTGCGTTCAGTAGAGAAAGTCGCTCAGTGAACGCTCGCTGATTCTTTATTACGATTGGTTTCTATACCTACATCCAACAAAAATCTAAAGGTAAAAGTCAATCATATTAAAGAATCAGTGAACGCTCACTGAACGGTTTTCTCTGCTGAACGCAGCCAATGTTTCTAATTCTATTATACATATAATAGAAGTATACTTAGATAGTATTCAGGATACTTTAGTGGTACGTGAGGTTTCTGAAAACCAACAGCCAGAAAAAAGGAATCTTTCCTGTGTTCATATATGAATCTTCTTGCCTCTCGTAACGTCTCAAGATCAGGTAATGTTTTATTCGGCATGGTCGAAACGCGCACTGGACATATCTATAATTGTGATATATCAGAGATATATTTTCATGTAGGATACAACATATGAAACATTGCGCGTTACAAGATTCGTTGCCATCTCCAATTGCGGGCTTGTTTGACAGACCGGAGCATTTTTATACCGATCTGTATACGGATGAAAAGGCTTCTCGGTCCACGAATAGGGACTGTCGTCGGATCCGTTAGAACTTATACCTGTATAAAATGTTTGCTTGTCAGATGTCACTGGTCTGCTAGTCATATTGTCAGTATTTGATTCGCAAACCGAAATAAGATGCGTAATTCTCGATAATAGAAATGAATAATGGTGACTTTAAATTTTAATTAATTAACTTAATCGCTGATTAACTTATCAAATAATATGTGTACTTCTTTATTAATACAGATGAAATCATTGATTGTTATTGTTTAATAAAATTAAAATCAAAATGAAAAGAAAAATCAGAGATTAAAAACGTAAGGGATCTATTTGACCACAGCCTTTCACAACGCTTGAACAGTGGAAAGCCTTTAGGCACCGACTGCTATGAGTGGCTGTAGTTTATCGGACTGTGATCAAACGGGGCACTCCCTTAAAGACAATGTATATAGTTAGAAATTTCGTTGAAAGCTATTTCATCAGTTAAATTAATCAATCAATTAACTCTTTACTCTATGGTATCTATATGTAGAACACTTGTATTTTTTAATTTTTCCGTGTTTTTACGCATAATAGTTTATGGTTTGTGTAATTCATATTTGGTACTCTTATGTTTCTTCATATACATGAATAATATAATATAATTATCTTACATTAACAATAAATTATAAATAAAATATCAGTCAAAAATTAGTTTTAAAAAAATTTATGCTGAAAAGAAAAAATAACAAATATGTTCCGAAAATCTTTATATTAATATTGCTAATTGAAGTCGCTGATTTCAAATCTGCATTCAAAATTTGAAAGTTTAAAATAGCGGATCTAATATCGGTCAAAATGACTAAAAATTTTAAAATTTTACATATATCTAAAAAAATTTTAAATTTTCGGCATTTTAGAGAGATTTTTTACCATATTCTCGTTGTTAGTTTCAATGAATTATGCTAAGAGTGAAACTTTTTTATTTAAAAAATAACAAAGATTTTTTTATATTAAATCCGTCATTATGAAATTTTCATTTTCAAATTTTGACTGCAGATTTGAAGTCAAAAGTTTAAAACATCCTTATAAAATCGTACAAAATTTTAATTATAAAACGTATAAAAGTTTAGTTATGTATAAACCATAGTTAAATATTTTTTATTTGACCGTCATAATGAATTTGTTATTTTGACTTTAAAGGAGTTTATGAGTAACTTGGAAATTACGCAAGGATTATTGACACATTCAAAACGGTGTTGATCCCTGAGGACCATAATATTTATTAACCGTTTGAGACATTTAATAAACCGTCTCGAACGTGTTAAATACATGTTTTTTTACATTCAATTTCACTTACTGAATCCAAAAATCATAGTCAAAATAATTTTCATTTTCCAGGAAAAATTTTGGGATATTTTAAACAGAAGAAAATAATGGCTAATTATAGTTTATCAGGTCATGTGAATTTCTCTCCGTATATTTTTACAATCATGGTTTTTACTTGCATTAAAAATAAATAAATATAGTAAAAGCTTTATTGTATAGCTAATTATTGTAGTCTTTACTATATTGTTTATGAAGCGGAATACTATGTCTTAGATCAGGTCCAATTACTTGTTTCGTCCGAGAGTGTGGAAATTTTTGCCAACTGGGGAGGAGGAGATGTAGCCGTTGAAATTATGAAATATTTTTTAATTATCTGTAACTTTAACAATTGCAAACATGAAGGCTCTCTGTTGATTTCAGTTTATAAATTTATCAATTCATCAATTTATCAGATTCGTATCTCTGGCGGCCGTCTCGGAACCGCACTCAATTCCGGATGATCCGGGCTGGGCCGCGTCTACGGATGCCAGGACCGCGGTGACCTGGAGGCGGTCGGTGGGAAATCTTAAATGTGCAATGGTTATAGCCGGCATTGGATACTGTATTGTCTCATGGGGTGCAGCGTATATATATGTTCCTGCTATTTTTCCCCAAATAAAAAATACATCGGACAAGATGTTTAGCGATTGGCTGAACAATCTAGGCCAAGTTTTATCCCCATATCTTAATTCCCCAGTTTTAGTATTAGGGGATTTCAATGCAAGGTCCAGGGTCTGGGATTTGGGAACTCCTAATGAAAAAGGCGATATTCTAATGGAGTGGATGGTTGGGCTGGATTTTGTGCTTTTGAATAGGGGATGGATGCCAACTACTTTTCATGCGAGGCGGGAGTCTGTTGTCGACACCTCCTGGGCGAATCCGGCAGCTGAGTCTTGGGTTAAGAATTGGCAGGTGGACGCGGAGATTTTATCTGATCACAGGCCCATTGTTATCGGCCTGAGTAGGAGTAAGGAGCTAATCCAACAGCGCATTAAAGCTTCCAAGCGATTTCCGAGATGGTCTGTCACTAGGTTAGATGTGGATAAGTTGGAGGCCGGAGCACTTGTGGCTGCCTGGGTCCCTATTCCGGAAGCCCTTGGTGCGGAAATGTTCACGTCCAGACTTACCGAGATTTTAGAGGACGTCTGTAACTGCGCAATGCCGCGCGCGGCCTCGTTTGGTGGAAATGCCCATCCACTTTATTGGTGGAACGAGGGTATAGCTAGACTGCGGGCGGTATGTGTTAGGGCGAGATGTGCCCTCTGGAGGCGGCGAAAGCGGGCCTCCCAGGAGGTTCTGCTAGAAATGAGAGCTAATTTGAGGAGGGCGCGTAGGGAGTTGCGTAGGGAGATCGGGCGTTCGAAGAGGCTGGCGTGGCGCGAGCTCCTGACTACTCTGGAGTCTGATCCTTGGGGTAGACCCTACCGGGTGGTCTTGAAACGGGTGAGGTGGCCCCAGTTTGTGAGATCCTTACGCCGAAATTTTTGGACCGGATAGTTGGTAGCTTATTCTCTATAAGAACCGAGGGTTCAAGGATGGTGCCGGCGATCTTCGATTGGGACCCCAGTTGGGATGTGACTAGCGATGAGGTAACTGCGGCACTTAGGAGAATGAGTGCCGGGAAAAAGGCCCCTGGCCCGGACGGGATTCCGGGCCTTGTAATCCGGAAGACAGGTGGTATTATGTTGTCGGAGTGGGTGCGTGGTTTTTCGCGGTGTTTGCGTGAGGCGATTTTTCCCTCAGCGTGGAAGATCGCGCGCCTCGTTCTCCTTAAGAAAAAGGGAAAGCCGGAAGATGATCCTTCCGGTTATAGGCCTATCTGCCTTTTGGATGAGGCCGGAAAACTCTTTGAGCGGGTTATCGCGGAGCGCTTACGTGTTTATTTGGACGAGACCCAGGGTATTTCCCCGGACCAATATGGTTTCCGTAAGGGGCGTTCAACTGTTGACGCCATATGGAGAGTTCGGAACATTGTAGAGAAAGGGACCAGGGGCGGGGGTGTGGTGTTGGCGGTGAGTTTGGACATAGCCAACGCGTTCAACTCCCTCCCCTGGTCCACTATTAGGCAGGCGCTCGTGGATAGGGGGGTCCCTCTCTACCTGCGGCGCGTTCTGAATAGTTATTTGGAAAACAGATGGCTCTGTTACACCGGACGTGGCGGGATATTTAAGAAGGTAAGAATAACCTGTGGAGTACCACAGGGCTCTGTCTTGGGCATGATATAAAGACAAGGGTATGCTTATGCGCACGATTCATCGTGCGCATAAGCACGTGACAGTCAAGCGACCAATCAGAATTGTCACCAAATTACGTCATTGTTTTGCGATAAATTCAAATGTATTATTTATCAGTATATAGCGTTCCTTGCAATATTATAATTAAAATGTTTATTTGAAGAATAGAACGTGTCAAGTA